>JAREIK010002284.1:0-56476 GCA_029783825.1 Sapria himalayana | reverse complement strand
TTATTTCATTGATTAAATAAAACCTATAAATTAATAAATAAAACCTAAATGTGTAAACATATAAATCAATAAACTCATTAACCTCAAACCACAATAAACTTAAACCATTAATATGCATAACCTAAATAATAAATCATAAGTATCATTTTTATTAGTATTCATTTATTTTTATAGAAACATTTTAATTATTTATTAGTTTATTTTTATAGAAATATAAATTAAAAAAAAATTAATAGTTAGACAAATATAATATAAATAATTTATTTTTCATCAAAAATTATATAAGCTCATAAATGGATACAAAAATTTAAAAATTAAAAATTAATATTAGTAAAATATTTCCTTTGATTTTGAATCATTTTATATTTTATAAATATATTTTAAACATATTAATCTTATTAATAATTGTTTATTAATCTTTTGTATGATACATTATTATAAGTTATATCAATTTAATTGTTTATATTGATTTACTGATATATTAATTATAAGATGATCATAACTAATATAGTATTCACATTTAAAATAAAATTAAAAAATTGATATAGTTTCAAAAGGTTATATCCTTCAAAAATGAGAACAAATACAAAAAAAAAATTTTGTTATTTTATTTGTTAAATAAAACCTATAAACTACTAAATGACTCAAACACTTTAATCACTATAATTTCATAAATCCCAAACTCCCTAAATATATTATCTTTTAAACCTGTATATTTTATCTTATAATAATAGTTTTATTTAATATCTATCTTATTAATATATTTACTTGATTTGATTCATTTTAGGTTTTGCAAATAAATTTTATTTAATATCTATCTTATTAATAATAGTTTATTAATTTCTTTTATTATCATCATCATAACATCTATAAAAAAATTATTTATATTGAATTTACATAATATATAATTATTTAGATTATTATAACAAAATAATATTTTCACATTTTAAAAAAATTTAAAAATTATTAAGTTTTCAAAGGTTATAACTTTTGAAAATAAGAAAAAATAAAAAAATAAATTTTTTGTTATTAGATTTTTTAAATAAAATCTTTAAACCACAAAATACCTTAATTCATAATGACTAAACTCCTAAACCCCGAAGCCCATAAATACATATGCCTTTAAATTAGTATACTCTAAATAATAAATAATAAATCTCATTTTTATTAGTATTCATTATAATTTTAAATATTCATTTTAATTTTTTATCAATTTATTTTTATAGAAATAATAATTACAAAATAAATTATTAGTGCGACAAATATAATATAAATAATTTATTTTTCATCAATAAAATATAAGATCAAAAAGAGAGGCAAAATTTTTAAAACAAAATATTATTATTTAGTAATTTATTTTAATTTAATTTTGAATAATTTTAGATTTTGCAATTATATTTTAATTTATATCATTCTAATTAATAATAGTTTCTTAATTTATTTATTGATCATTATTATAATATCTATTAATAAAATTATTTATATTGATTTTACATTATATATAATTATCAAGTTTATAATAACTAAATATTATATTTACATTTTAAAAAAAAATTAAAAATTATTATATTTTCAATGGTTATAACCTTTAAAAATTAGATAAAATCACTTATGGGATAAACATTTAAATAACTAAACCCCAAAACACCTAAATACTTAAAACATTAAACATGTATATCCTGAATAATAAATAATAAATCTCAATTTTATTTGTATTCATTATAATTTTAAATATTTATTTTAATTATTTATTAGTTTATTTTTATAAAATTATAAATTACAAAATAAATTATGAGGAAGACAACTATAATTTAAATAATTTATTTTTAATAACAATTAGTAATATATACTTTGATTTTGAATAAATTTAGATTTTGCAAATATATTTTAAATAATATCTATCTTATCAATAATAGTTTATTAATTTATTTATTGATCATTATTATAATATTTAGCAATGTGATTATTTATAGTGAATTTAAATGACTTACATTTATTAAGATTTTTATAAATAAATATTATTTTTATATTCGAAAAAAATTTAAAAATTTTTATATTTTCAAAGGTTATAACCTTCAAAAAATAGAAAAAAAAAATTTTTTTATTTAATTGTTTGAATAAAACATATAGATCACTAAATGCCTAAACACTTAAATCTATAAACTCCTAAACACAAAAGCCCCTAAATACTTAAAACTTTAAACTAGTAAACCTTAAATATAATTTAAATAATTTATTTTTCATCAAAAAAAAGCATATTGAAAGAAGCAAAAAGTAAAAAACAAAAATTATTATTTGGTAATTAATTTTACTTTGATTTTGAATAATTTTAGGTTTTGAAATTATATTTTAATTTATATCTATCATATTAAGAATAACATATTATTTTATTTTTTGAGAATTGATATCATATCTATCAATAAAATTGTTTATATTTAGTTTATATTATATATAATTATAATTATTCTTATTACTAGATATTGTATTCACCTTTTTAAAAAAATTTTAAATTATTATATTTTCAAATGTTATAACATTTGAAAATGTGAGAAAATATCAAAAATAATTTTTTTGTTATCTCATTATTTAAATAAATCTTATAAACTACTAAATGCCTAAACACTTAAGTCAATAACTTCGATATCTCAAAAACCAAAATAAGATAAAGCTTTTAAACTGGTATACCCTAAATATTAAATAATAAATCTCAATATTATTTTTTTCATTATATTTTAAAATATTCATTTTAATTATTTATTCGTTTATTTTTATTAAATATTAATTACAATATAAATTATGAGTTTGACAAATATAATTTATATAAATTATTCATCAAAAATATAAATAAACTTATAAAAAGAAGATAAATTTTCAGAACAAATATTTATTATATAGTAATATATTTTGCTTTCCTTCTGAATCATTTCAGGTTTTATAATTATATATTAATTGATATCTATCTTATTAATAAATTATTAATTTATTTTTTGATCATTATTAGAATATTTATCAATATATTTATTTATATTGAATTTATATGAAATATAAATATAATGATTATTATAACTTAATATTGTATTCACTTTTGAAAAAAATTTAAAATTATTATATTTTCAAAGGTAATAACCATTGAAAATCCCGAAAATTAATAAAAATAAATTTTTTGTTATTTCATTGATTAAATAAAACCTATAAACACCTATAATATGCAAACATATAAATCATAAACTCCTTAACCCCAAAACCACAAAAAACTTAAACCATTAAATAGGTGTACCCTAAATAATAAATTATAAATCTCTATTTTTAGTATTCATTATAATTTTAAATATTCATTTTATATATTTATCAATTTATTTACATAGAAATATTAATTACAAAGTAAATTATTAGTGAAATAGATATAATTTAAATAATTTAGTTATCATCAAAAAAATATATATGCTTATAAAATGAGGCAAAATTTTTAAAATAATAAATTATTATTTAGTAATATATATTATTTTGATTTTGAATCATCTCAGATTCTACAATTATACTTTAATTTGTATCATTTCTTATTAATACTAGTTTATTAATTTATTTATTGATCATTATTATAATATCTATTAATAAAATTATTTATATTTAATTTACATTATATATAATTATTAAGATTATTATAACTAAATATTATATTCACATTTAAAAAAATTTAAAAGTATTATATTTTCAAAGGTTATAACCTTCAAAAATTAAAAAAATTCAAAAAATTAAATTTTTTTGTTTTTTTAATCTTTAGATAATAATTATAAATCACTAAAGGTCTAAACGTTTAAATCACTAAACTCCTAAACTCAAAAATACCTAAATACTTAAACCATTAAACCGGTATATCCTGAATAATAAATAATAAATCTCAATTTTATTTGTATTCATTATAATTTTAAATATTTATTTTAATTATTTATTAGTTTATTATTATAGAATTATAAATTACAAAATAAATTATGAGTAAGACAAATTAATTTAAATAATTTATTTTTAATTACAAAAATATAAAGTTATAAAAAAAGCAAAACATTAAAAAAATTATTATTAAGTAATATATTTTACTTTGATTTTGAATAAATTTAGATTTTGCAAATATATTTTAAATAATATCAATCTTATTAATAATAGTTTATTAAATTTTTTGTATCATTATTATAATATCTAGCAATGTAATTATTTATATTGAATTTAAATGACTTATAATTATTATGATTATTATAACTAAATATTATATTTATATTTGAAAAAAATTTAAAAATTATTTATTTTCAAAGGTTATAACCTTCAAAAATTAAAAAAATAATAAAAATAAATTTTTTGTTATATCTTTGTTTAAATAAAACTTATAAACCACTAAATGCCTAAACACTTAAGTCTTTAAACTCCTAAATACAAAATCCCCTAAATACTTAAACCTTTAAACTCGTAAACCTTAAATATAATTTAAATAATTTATTAAAA
Source organism: Sapria himalayana (assembly GCA_029783825.1). Classification (NCBI taxonomy): domain Eukaryota; kingdom Viridiplantae; phylum Streptophyta; class Magnoliopsida; order Malpighiales; family Rafflesiaceae; genus Sapria; species Sapria himalayana. The sequence goes on along the minus strand of JAREIK010002284.1, from coordinate 51,982 downwards.
TATTATTTACAAAATAAATTATGAGTGGTACAAATATAATTTAAATAATTTATTTTCATCAAAAAAATATAAGCTATTAAAAAGAAGCAAAAACTAAAAAAAAATTATTATTTAGTAATAAATTTTACTTGGATTTTGAATATTTTTAAGTTTTGCAATTATATTTTAATTTATATCTATCATATTAATAATACCATATTAATTTATTTTTTGATAATTGATATCATATCTATCAATCAAATTATTTATATTTAGTTTATATTATATATAATTATAATAATAATTATTACTAAATATTATATTCACATTTTTAAAAAATTTTAAAATTATCATATTTTGAAAGGTTATAACCGTTGAAAATGTTAAAAAATATCAAAAATATTTTTTTTCTTATTTCATTATTTAAATAAAACCTATAAACCACTAAATTTCTAAAAACATAGATCACTAAAGTCATACGAAAAATCCATTAAATATTTAAAATATTAAACTGGTATAAATTAATAATAATTCATAAATTTTATTTTAATTTTTATTCAGTATAATTTAAAATTTTTATTTTAATTATTTATCAGTTTATTTTTATAAAAATATTAATTATAAAATAAATTATTAGAAAGAGAAATCTAATTTAAATTAGACTGGTAAACCTAAAATAAGAAAGAATAAATCTCAATATTATTTTTTTTATTATAATTTTAAATATTCATTTTAATTATTTATTTGTTTATTTTAATTAAATATTAATTAAAAAATAAATTATGAGTTAGACAAATATAATTTATATAAATTAATTTTCATCAAAAAATATGGATAAACTTTTTAAAAGAAAAAAAAATTTTAAAACAACAAATTATTATATAGTAATATATTTTGATTTCTTCTAAATCATTTTAGGTTTTTTTATTATATTTTAATTGATATCTATCTTATTCACAAGAGATTATTAATTTATTTTTTTATCATTTTTAGAATATTTATCAATAATATTGTTTATATTGAATTTATATAATATATAAATATAATGATTATTATAACTAAATATTAAATTCACATTTAAAAAAAATTAAAAAATTATTATAATTTCAAATGTTATAACCTTTGAAAATATCAAAAAATAATAAAAATAAATATTTTGTTATTTTAATTTTTAAATAAAACCTATAAACCACTAAATGCATACACAGTAAAATCAGTAAACTTCTAAGACTCGTAAGGCCAAAATACATCAACCATAAAATTGCTATATAATATTTAATAATTAAGAAATTTAATTTTTATTTCAATTTATTATAATTTTAAATATTCATTTTAATTATTTATAAGTTTATTTTATAGAAAAATTCATTACAAAATAAATTATGAGTGCGACAAAAATAAATTAAATAATTTATTTTAAATCAAAAAATATATATACGCTTATAAAAGAAGTAAAATTTTGAAAATTAAAAATTATTATCCAGTAATATATTTTAGTTTAATTTTGAATCAATTTGGGTTTTGTAAATATTTTTAATTAATATCTATCTTATTATTAATAGTTTATTAATTTAATTTTTGATTATTATTATAATATCTATCAATAAAATTTATTATATTGAATTTATATGATATATAATTATTAAAATTATTATAACTAAATATTATATTCACATTTCAAAAAATTTTAAATATTATTATATTTTCAAAGGTTATAACCTATGAAAATGACAAAAAATTACAAATTTTTATTTGCTATTTTATTGTTTAAATAAAACCTATAAAGCATTAAATTCCTAAATAAATAAATCGCTAAACTCCTAAATGACAAAACATCTAAATACTTAAACTATTAAATTGGTAATCATTAATAATAAATCATAAATCTCATTTTAATTTTTATTAAGTTTAATTTTAAATTTTTATTTTAATTATTTATCAGTTTATTTTCATAGATATATTAATTACAATATAAATTATTAGTGAGAGAATCTATTTTAAATAATTTATTTTTTATCAAAAAAATATATGTGCTTATAAAAAGCCAAAATTTTAAAAACAAAAATTTATTATTTTGTAATATATTTTATTTTGATTTGAATCATTTTAGTTTTTGCAATTATATTTTAATTTATGTCATTCTTATTAATAATAGTTTATTAATTTTTTATTGATCATTATTATAATATCTATTAATAAAATTATTTTTATTTAGTTTTCATTATATATAATTATTAAGAATATTATAACTAAATATTATATTAACATTTAAAATAAATTAAAAATTATTATATTTTCAAAGGTTATAACCTTCAAAAATTAAAAAAAAATCAAAATATTTAATTTTTTATTTTATTATTCTTTAAATAAAAACTACAAATAATTAAAGTCCTAACACTTAAATCACTAAACCCTAAAACACCTAAATACTTAAACCATTAAACTAGTATATCCTGAATAATAAATAATAAATCTCAATTTTATTTGTATTCATTATAATTGTAAATATTCATTTTAAATATTTATTAGTTTATTTTTATAGAATTATAAATTAAAAATAAATTATGTGGAAGACAAATATAATTTAAATTATTTACTTTTAATAACAAAAAATATAAACTTATAAAAAGAAGCAAAACATCAAAAAAATTATTCTTTAGTATTATATTTTACTTTGATTTTGAATAAATTTATGTTTTGCAAATATATTTAAAATAATATCGATCTTATTAATAATAGTTTATTAATTTATTTTTTGATCATTGATATAATATCTATCATTATTTTTTGAATTAACATGATATATTTTATTTGCAAATATATTTTTTGATTATTAATAATTAATTATAATTGTTTATAATGAATTAACATACTATATAATTATTAAGATTATCATAACTAAATATAGTATTCACATATATAAAAAATTTAAAAATTGTTATATTTTCAAAGGTTATAACCATCAAAAATGAGAAAAAATAACAAAAATAAATTTTTTGTTATATCATTGTATAAATAAAACATATAAACCATTAAATGCCTAAATATATAAATTTCTAAACTTTTAAACCCCGAAGCCCCTAAATACTTAAACCTTTAAACTCGTAAACCTTAAATATAATTTAAATAATTTATAGAAATATTAATTACAAAATAAATAATGAGTGATAAATATAATTTAAATAATATATTTTTCAACAAAAAAAATATAAGCTTATAAAATGATGCAAAAACTAAAAAAAAATTATTATTTAGTAATAAATTTTACTTTGATTTTGAATCATTTTTGGCTTTTTAATTATATTTTAATTTATATCTATCATATTAATAATAGTTTATTAAATTATTTTTTGATAATTGATATAATATTATAAATAAAATTGTTTATATTTAGTTTATATTATATATAGTGATATTTATTATTATTACTAAATATTGATTTCACATTGTTAAAAAATTTTAAAATTATTATATTTTCAAATGTTATGACATTTGAAAATTTGAAAAAATATCAAAAATAATTTTTTTTTATTTCATTGTTTAAATAAAAGCTATAAACCATTAAATTTCTAAATACTTAAATCAATAACTTATAAATCTCTAAAACTCTAAATATATAAAATTTTTAAACATGTATATTTAAAATAATAAATAATAAATCACATTTTTATTTTTTTCATTATAATTTTAAATATTCATTTTAATTATTTATTTGTTTATTTTTATATAAATATTAATTACAAAATAAATTATAAGTTAGACAAATATAATTTATATAAATTATTTTTCATCAAAAAAATATAGATTAACTTAATAAAAGAAGAAAAAAATTAAAAACAAAAATTATTATATAGTAATATATTTTACTTTGTTTATGAATCAATTTAGGTTTTGTAATAATATTTTAATTGATATCCAACTTATCAATAATATATTATTAATTTATTTTTTGATCATTATTAGAATATTTATAAAAAATAATATTTATATTTAATTTATATGATATATAAAAATAATTATTATTATAACTAAATATTGTATCCACTTTTGAAAAAAATTTTAAAATTATAATATTTTCGAAGATTATAATCTTAGAACATGTGAAAAAACAATAAAAATATTTTTTTTATTATTTAATTGTTTAAGTAAAACCTATAAATCACTAAATGCCTAAACACTTAATTCATTAAACTACAAAATCCCAATACACCTATATAGATAATCATTTAAATGGGTATACCCTAAATAATAATTAATAAATCTCATTTTTTTATTTTTTTTCATTATAATTTAAAAAATTCATTTTGATTATTTAGTTTTTTATTTATATATAAATATATTTATTATAAAATAAATTTAGAGTTAAAATTATAATTTATAAAAATTATTTTTAATCAAAAAATAGATAAGCTTATAAAAAGAATAAAAATTTAAAAACAAATAATTATTATTAAGTAATATATTTTTCTTTGCTTTTGAATCATTTTAGGATTTGATAATATATTTTAAGTAATATCAATCTTATTCATAATAGATTTTTAATTTATTTTTTGATAATTATTAGAATATCTATCATTAAAATTGTATATATTGAATTTATATGATATATAATTATTATGATTATTATAAATAAATATTGTATTCACTTTTGAAAATAATTTAAAAATTATTATATTTTCAAAGTTTATAACCTTTGAAAATATCAAAAAATAATAAAAATAATTTTTTTTTTATTTTTTTTCTTAAATAAAAACTATAAACTACTAAATGAATACACAGTTAAATCAGTTAACTCCTAAACCACGTAATGCCTAAATACATAAACCATTAAACTGCTATATACGACTTAATTAATAAATCTAATTTTAATTTCTATTTATTATAATTTTAAATATTCATTTTAATTATTTATAAGTTTATTTTATAGAAAAATTCATTACAAAATAAATTATGAGTGCGACAAAAATAAATTAAATAATTTATTTTAAATCAAAAAAAATATATACGCTTATAAAAGAAGTAAAATTTTGAAAATTAAAAATTATTATTTCGTAATATTTTTTACTTTAATTTTGAATCAATTTGGGTTTTGTAAATATTTTTTAATTAATATCTATCTTATTATTAATAGTTTATTAATTTAATTTTTGATCATTATTATAATATCTATCAATAAAATTCATTATATTGAATTTATATGATATATAATTATTAATATTATTATAACTAAATATTTTATTCACATTTCAAAAAATTTTAAATATTATTATATTTTTAACAGCTATAACCGATGAAAATGAGAAAAAATTACAAATTTTTTTTGTTATTTTATTGTTTAAATAAAACCTATAAACCACTAAATGCCTAAAAACATAAATCGCTAAACTTCTAAATGACAAAACTTCTAAATACTTAAACTTTTAAATTGGTATACAATAATAATAAATCATAAATCTCTTTTTAATTTTTATTAAGTGTAATTTTAAATTTTTATTTTAATTATTTATCAGTTTATTTTTATATAAATTTTAATTACAAAATAAATTATTAATGAGACAGATCTAATTTAAATTAAAATAGTATCCCTAAATAATAATTAATAATTCTCATTTTTTTTAATTATAATTTTAAATATTCATTTTAATTATTTATTTGTTTATTTATATATAAATATTAATTACAAAATAAATTGAGCTAGACAAAAATAATTTATATTAATTATTTTTCATCACAAAATTATAGATAAACTTTTTAAAAGAAAAAAAAATTTCAAAACAAAAACTTATTATATAGTAATATATTTTACTTTGCTTCTAAATCATTATAGGTTTTGTAATTATATTTTAATTGATATTTATCTTATTAAAAATAGATTAATAATTTATTTTTTGATCATTATTAGAATATTTATCAATAAAATTGTTTATATTGAATTTATATAATATATAATTATTAAGATTATTATAACTAAATATTATATTTACATTTGAAAATTATTTAAAGATTGTTATATTTTTAAAGGTTATCATCTTTGAAACTGAGATAAAATCAAAAAAATAATTTTTTTTTTATTTTATTGTTTATATAAAACCTATAAACTACTAAATGCCAAAATGCTTAAATCTTTAAACTCCTAAACCCCAAAACCCAAAACCCTTAAATACTTAAACATTTAAACCATCTTTAAGGGGTTAAGTGTTTATAAATAATATATAAATATCTATCAATAAATAATAGTTTATTAATTTATTTTTTGATCATTATTATATTTATATTTATATTTAGTTTATCAATATCTATCAATAAAATTGTTTATTTTTAATTTACAAGTTATATAATTATTAATTTTTTATAACTAAATATTGTATTCACATTTGAAAAAAAATTTCAAAATTATTATATTTATAAAGATTATAACCTTCAAAATTGTTAAAAAATTTGAAAAATAATTTTTTTGTTATTTCATTATTAAAATAAAACATATTTTTGGGTAATTGCGCTTCCACGGTAGTGAGATTAAAAATAGAAACAACATAAAACACACAAAAACAAGCAATATAATCCCAATTTAACAAGCATCCACGATAGAATCAAAAACATGAAAATCAACACCGAAAATAACGTGGTTCGCTAGTCGCTTAGTACGACAAGCTACCTCCACTAGAAAACGCTTTTGCGTTACAGATTAAAACCAAAAATGGAAATGCCTTACAGTATGTAGCACACAGTAGTCGCGAAAATTCGCGCAGAGAAAAGAGAGGGATGATGAACAGTTCAACGGGTAAAAAAGAACCACCAGAAAAATAAAATTACAAATCATTTTATATTATAAATAACCATCCTGTTCATTTAACCGCTGCAGGTCCTCCGTTATTGTGCTACTACTGCATTTCCGGCCTCTTAATATTTCCTTTCCTGCACTTACATGAAAATATTAAAACAGAAAAACATTTTGTTATACAAATAGATTATTAAATAAAAACAAATTACATATACAGAACATATAATCTACTAAATGCCTAAACACTTAAATCACTAAACTCCTAAACTCCTAAATAGTTAAACCATTAAACCGGTATACCCTAAGTAATTAATCATAAATCTTATTTTTATTTGTATTCATTATAATTTCAATAATCATTTTAATTATTTATTAGTTTATTTATATAGAAATATTAATTGCAAAATAAAATTATGAATGAGACAAATATAATTTAAATAATTTAACTTCATCAAAAAAATTTATAAGCTTATAAAAAGAATCAAAAATTTAAAAATAAAAAATTATTATTTAGTAATATATTTTACTTTGATTTTGAATCGTTTTTGGTTTTGCAAATATATTTTAATTAATATCTATCTTATTAATAATAATTTATAAATTTATTATATGATCATTATTATAATATCAATCAATAAAATTATTTATATTGAATTTACATGATATTTAATTTTTATGATTATTATAATTAAATATTGTATTAACATTTGAAAAAAAATTAAGAATTATAATATTTTCAATTGTTATAACCTTGAAATGAGAAAAAATCATAAAAATAATTTTTTTGTTATTTAATTATTTAAATAAAACCTATAAACCAGAAAATACCTAAATACTTAAATTACTAAACTCATAAACCTTGATACTGCAGCACCACACACACATAGCGACGGACTACAATACACACGTGCAAATATTCTTGTCCATTTTAATGTAGCATTTAGAGGGGCCAGCAAGTCCTGGAAGCAGCCGGATGTATGGGCCACGAGCTTGTAGAGGTCCCAACTAGCAAGCCGGGATGATAACGTTCAAACAACTGACAAGATTGTGTGTGTGAGGCTGAGCAAAATGGTCGAAAGTAAATCCAGGAGTATCTAGGAGTGGGACTCAATAGCCCTATCAGGCAGCATAGAGGGCCACCCAACTCTCGCCCAACAAGAGTAGTGGGTAATCCATTATTAATTAGAGAGCTAGGAAAATCCGAAGCATCACCAAGCAGGGCCAGTAAGCAATGAAGTCCAGACCAGCCACATGGGAGCGAAAGATTCAAACTTGTAGTTATTGTTTGTAGTATTATTTGTATTTTGGACTTTGTATGCACCATGTGCTAGTAGAGATGGATCATGACATACTCACACACACAATCTTGTCTATTCTTGATGTAGGATGCAATGAGAGCAACTGGACCCATGAGTATCTCTAAGTGGGGCCCACTAATGCATTTTGTAAATACACATTAGGCGATGCTACACTTCCGAGAGCAGAAGACCCATACTTATAGAATTTTGTAATTTTACTTGTATTCTAGCTTGGTTGTATGCGTAGATAATTAGACTATGAGATGGACCTTATCACACATACACACCAATGCATGCATATTTTTTGATATTTTGTCGGTGCAACATACAACCACTTCTTGGAGCTCAAGGAGGAAGCATTCTAACCCAAGAGATAATCTTTTGAGAATCATTGGAGTAAAAGAATGTGGAATTGAGATGTTAGAATGAATTGACAAAGTGCCATAGATATGGACTTGTGGATTTATGGGTATTCAGTTTTACATGTATTCCATTGCATAGTAATGACATATGCAAATGCTTGATGCTGCTTGTCACACACATTCACAATCTTATATATGCATGGTTTTAATATGGTGCATCATTCAGGTTCCTCCAAAAGGCTTGGACAAATCTGAATGGAAAGGATGCAGTGCACATAATGACTCAATGCAAATTCTGATGTCCGGGAATGCCATGTGATTTTAGTTGTATTCGTACGCTTGGAATTATCAGGCATTATGTTTTTTATGTATTTTATGCATAGAATAATTAAGGTGCATAGGATTTGGTTGGCTGGCCTAAATTAGGAAGCTTTTTAGTCTCTTGTAAGTTTTGTGCCTAAATGATAAATAAAGTGAGTATTTTCCAAAAAAAAACAAAAAAAAATACCATAAACCCTTAACTATAACCCTAATCCATAAACCCTAAATCCTAAATCTCATGTTTTTCACTTTTATAATCAAATGACTGACTATTAAATTTAAATTGAAATTCACAACATTTAAAAATGTCACAAATTTATTTTTTTGTATATGTAACACAAAGTCATGACTCAAGGGGTGAGTTATGGATTCAGTCTATTTCTTACTTTAGATTATTGTAGCATTACCAATGGTCATGATTGTATATTTTGTCTCTAGAACACAAAATCAAATCGATGAGAAGTTACCATAACTTGTGTCTCTCTATTGAACATATTGTTATGGCACTAAGAATGATCATGAATACATATTTAATCACCATAATACTGGGTCACAGTATTGGATATGATGATAGCTTGTGCATTTTATATTTATATTGCAAAGTCATTGCACTAGGAATGATTGTAACTTTGGACCCCTCAAGAGCAAAAGTCATGACCCTAGAAATAGTTAGAGCTCGAGTACTACACTTTAACTTTCTATAGCTAAAATTCTTGGGATTAGAAATATCACTATGGCTTTTTCCTTTGATTTGTGACCTCAAGTGTAAATATGCAAGACTATTATTTTGAGCAATGATTAAAACCCATTATACATTTGAATATGATTCATTTACACCTTTTTGGGTATTGTGAGCTTGTATACATAACTCATTTAATATAAAAAGAAAGATATGATAATTTTTATATCCATGAGGATATAAAAAAAGGCTTAGACATGCCAATAAAATAAATTTTATGATTCTTGATTGAAAGAGAGCTCATACTTCTTGCCCTGCTCAAACCGCCGTGGGGCTAGTTTGTTCTAATAGGCTACAAGGTGGTTTTTTTTTATGTGAACTATGTTTTAAAAGAATTTTTTTGAGTGTGTGCATGATAGATATTTTAGAAGAAATTACAATAATCAATATAAATAGCATCCTCGACAACTTGCTATTTCAACACATAGGTGTACAACTTTGGTTTAGTCTGTTAGCGTACATGAGTCAAATTACCTTTGATAGCCCAATGATTCAACATCAAATAAGATGAGACATAATAAAGATAAAGTAAAAGCTCCTATTATGTTGGTTAGATCTTTAGCAATCATTCTAGAGTTGAGAGAGGAACAAAATAAATTATTTTATTTATTCAGTATAATTATAATTTTTATTTTAATTATTTATCAGTTTATTTTTATAAAAAATATTAATTGCAAAATAAATTATTAGTGAGACAGATCTAATTTAAATTAAACCTGTATATCCTAAATAATAAAGAATAAATCTCATTTTTTTTTCATTTTAATTTTAAATATTATAATTTAATTATTTATTTGTTTATTTTTATATAAATATTAATTACAAAATAAATTATGAGTTAAACAAAAAAAATTTATATAAATTATTTTTCATCAAAATAATATACACAAAATTTTTAAAAGAAAAAAAAAATTAAAAACAAAAAATTATTATATAGTAATATATTTTTCTTTGCTTCTATATCATTTTAGCTTTTATAATTATATTATAATAGATATCTATCTGATTAATAATAAATTATTAATTTATTTTTTGATCATTAATAGAATATTTATCAAAAAAATATTTTATATTGAATTTATATGATATATAAATATAATGATTATTATAACTAATTATTGAATTCACTTTCGAAAAAAATTTTAAAATTATTATATTTTCAAAGGTTATAACCATAAAAAATGAGAAAAAATAATAAATATAAATTTTTTATTATTTCATTTTTTAAATAAAACCTATAGATCATTAAATGCTTACTTACTTAAATAAATAAGCTCATAAATCTCAAAACCCCTAAATACATAAACCTTTTAACAGCTATATACTACTTAATAAATAATAAATCTAATTTTTATTTCTATTTATTATAATTTTATATATTCATTTTAATTATTTATAGTTTAATATTTTATAAAAATTAATTACAAAATAAATTTCGAGAGAGACAAATTTTATTTAAATAATTTATTGTTATAAAAAAAATATAAGATTATAAAAAGAAGGAAATATTGAAAAATTAAATATTATTATTTAGTAATATATTTTGATTTGATTTTGAATCATTTTGTGTTATCTAAATATATTTTTATTTATATTAATATTATTAATAATAGTTTATTAATTTAATTTTTGATAATTATTATAATATCTATCATTAAAATTATTTATATTGAATTTATATGATATATAATTAGTAAGATTAATATAATTATACATGGTATTCACTTTTCAAAAAATTTTAAAAATTATTTTATTTTCAAAGGTTATAACCTTTGAAAATCAGAAAAAATCAAAAATAGAATTTTAAATTTTTATTATATAAATAAAACCTATAAACCACTAAATACTTAAAAACATAAATTGATAATCTCCTAAACGACAAACCCCCTAAATAATCAAACAATTAAACCGGTATACCACATATAATAAATCATAAATCTCATTTTAATTTGTATTCATTATAATTTTAAATATTCATTTTAATTATTTATTAGTTTATTTTTTATAGAAATATTAATTACAAAATAAATAATGAGTGAGACAACTATAATTTTAATAATTTATTTTTAATCAAAAAATATATATAAGCATATAAAAAGAATATAAAAATTTAAAAACTAAAAATTATTATTTAGTAATATATTGTACTTTGATTTTGAATCATTATATATAGGTTTTGCAAATATATTTTAATTGCAATCAATCTTATTAAGAATAGTTTATTAATTTATTATTTAATCAATTTTATAATATCTAACCATAAATTACTTATATTGAATTTAAATGTCTTATAATTATTAAGATTATTATAACTAAATATTATATTTACATTTAAAAAAATTTAAAAATTATTATATTTTCAAAGGTTATAACCTTTAAATATGATAAAAAATCACAAAAATAATTTTTTTTTATTTTATTATTTAAATAAAACTTATAAACCACTAAATGCCTAAACATTTAAATATCTAGACTCCTTAACCCCAAAACCCCCTAAATACTGAAACCATTAAACCTATATAAACAAAATAATAAATGATAAATTTCATTTTTATTTGTATTTATTATAATTATAAACTATTCATTTTAATTATTTTTTAGTTATTTTTATAGAAAAATTAATTACAAAATAAATAATGAGTGAGACATATACTTTAAATATATTATTTTTTATGAAAAAAATAAGCTTATAAAAATAAACAAAATTTCAAAAATTTAAAATTTTGTTTAGTAATATAATTTAACTTTGATTTTTAATTAATTTGGGTTCTGCAAATATATTTTTATTTAATATTAATCTTATTAATAATAATTTATTAATTTATTTTTCAATCATTATAATAATATATATTAATAAAATTTTGTATATTAAATTTACATCAAATATAATTATTAAGATTATTATAACTAAGTATTGCATTTTTATTTTAGAAAGATTAAAAAAGTATTACATTTTCAAATGTAATAACTTTTGAAAATCACAAAAATTCATAAAAATAAATTTTTTGTTATTTCATTGATTAAATAAAACCTATAAACACCTAAATGTGCAAACATATAAATCAATAAACTCCTTAACCCCAAAACCACAAAAAACTTAAACCATTAAATAGGTATACCCTGAATAATAAATCATAAATCTTTTTTTATTAGTATTCATTATAATTTTAAATATTCATTTTAATTATTTATCAATTTATTTTTATAGAAATATTAATTACAAAATAAATTATTAGTTAGACAGATATAATTTAAATAATTTATTTTTCAGCGACAAAAATATATGCTTATAAAATGAGGCAAAACTTTTAAAAATAAAAAATTATTATTTATTAATATATCTTATTTTGATTTTGAATCATTTTAGATTCTACAATTATAATTTAATTTATATCATTCTTATTAATACTAGTTTATTAATTTATTTATTGATCATTATTTTAATATCTATTAATAAAATTATTTATATTTAGTTTACATTATATATAATTTTTAAGATTATTATAACTAAATATTATATTCACATTTAAAAAATTTTAAAATTATTATATTTTCAAAGGTTACAACCTTCAAAAATTAAAAAAATTCAAAAAATTAAATTTTTTGTTTTTTAATTCTTTAGATAATAATTATTAATCACTAAAGGTCTCAACACTTAAATCACTATACTCCTAAACCCAAAAACACCAAAATACTTAAATCATTAAACTTGTATATCCTGAATAATAAATAATAAATCACAATTTTATTTGTATTCATTATAATTTTAAATAATTATTTTAATTATTTATTAGTTTATTATTATAGAATTATAAATTACAAAATAAATTATGAGTAAGACAAATTAATTTAAATAATTTATTTATAATAACAAAAAATATAAAGTTATAAAATAAGGAAAACATTAAAAAATTATTATTAAATAATATATTTTACTTTGATTTTGAATAAATTTAGATTTTGCAAATATATTTTAAATAATATCTATCTTATTAATAATAGCTTATTAAATATTTTTTGATCATTATTATAATATCTAGTAATGTAATTATTTATATTGAATTAAAATGACTTATAATTATTAAGATTATTATAACTAAATATTATATTTACATTTTAAAAAAATTTAAAATTATTATATTTCCAAAGGTTATAACCTTCAAAGATTAAAAAAATAATAAAAATAAATTTTTTGTTATATCATTGTTTAAATAAAACTTATAAACCACTAAATGCCTAAACACTTAAACCTCTAAACTCCTAAACACAAAAGCCCCTGAATACTTAAACCTTTAAACTCGTAAACCTTAAATATAATTTAAATAATTTATTAAAATATTAATTACAAAATATAATATGAGTGATAAAAATATATTTAAATAATTTATTTTTCATCAAAAAAAATATGCTTATAAAAAGAAGCAAAAACTAAAAAAAAATTTTATTTAGTAATAAATTTTACTTGGATTTTGAATATTTTTTATTTTGCAATTATACTTTAATTTATATCTATCATATTAATAATAACATATTAATTTATTTTTTGATAATTGATATCATATCTATCAATACAATTTTTTATATTTAGTTTATATTATATATAATTATATTGATTATTATTGCTAAATATTGTATTCACATTTTTAAAAAATTTTAAAATTATTACATTTTCAAAGGTTATAACCTTTGAAAATGTAAAAAAATATCAAAAATACTTTTTTTGTTATTTCATTGTTTAAATAAAAACTATAAACCACTAAATGCCTAAAAAACATAAATCAGTAAAGTCATAAACAAAAAAAGCTCTACATACATAAATATTAACTGGTATACATTAATAATAATTCAAAAATCTTATTTTAATTTTTATTCAGTATAATTTTAAATTTTTATTTTAATTATTTATCAGTTTAATTTTATAGAAATATTAATTACAAAATAAATTATTAGTGAGATAGATCTAATTTTAATTAGACTGATATACCAAAAATAATAAAGAATAAATATAGTATTTTTTCATTATAATAAAGAAAAAATAAATATTATTTTTCATCAAAAAATTATTGATAAACTTTTTAAAAGAAAAAAAATTTCAATACAAAAAATTATTATATAGTAAAATATTTTGCTTTTCTTCTGAATCATTTTATTTTTTGAAATTATGTTTTAATTGATATCTATCTTATTAATTATAGATTATTAATTTATTTTTTGATCATTATTAAAATATAAATCAATAAAATTATTATATTGAATTTATTTGATATATAAATATTATGATTATTATAACTAAATATTGTATTCACATTTGAAAAAAATTTAAAAATTATTATATTTTCAAAGGTACCTTTGAAAATATCAAAAAATAATAAAAATAAATTTTTTATTATTTTATTTTTTTAATAAAACCTATAAACCACTAAATGCATACACAGTTAAATCAGTAAATTCCTAAACCTCATAATGCCTATATACATAAACCATTAAACCGTTATATACTACTTAATAATTAATAAATCTAATTTTTATTTCTATTTATTATAATTTTAAATATTCATTTTAATTATTTATTAATTTATTTTTATAGAAATATTTATTACAAAATAAATTATGAGTGCGACAAATATAATTAAAATAATTTATTTTAATGAAATAATATATATACGCATAAAAAAGTAGTAAAAATTTAAAATTAAAAAATTATTATAATTATATTGAATTTATTTGATATATAATTATTAATATTATTATAACTAAATATTGTATTCACATTTCAAAAAATTTTAAATATTATTATATTTTCAAAGGTTATAACCTATGAAAATGAGAAAAAATTACAATTTTTTTTTATTTTATTGTTTAAATAAAACCTATAAACCACTAAATGCCTAAAAA
This sequence comes from Sapria himalayana, assembly GCA_029783825.1. Classification (NCBI taxonomy): domain Eukaryota; kingdom Viridiplantae; phylum Streptophyta; class Magnoliopsida; order Malpighiales; family Rafflesiaceae; genus Sapria; species Sapria himalayana. Next base: position 36,607 of record JAREIK010002284.1, on the reverse strand, counting down.
CATAAATTGCTAAACTCATAAACGACAAAACCTATTAATACTTAAACCATTAAATAGGTGTACATTTATAAAAAATCATAAATCTCAATTTAATTTTTATTAAGTATAATTTTAAATTTTTATTTTAATTATTTATCAGTTTATTTTTATAGAAATATTAATTACAAAATAAATTATTAGTGAGACATATCTAATTTAAATTAGACTTGTATACCCAAAATAATAAAGATAAAATCTCAATATTATTTTTTTTATTATAATTTTAAATATTCATTTTAATTATTTATTTGTTTATTTTTATATAAATATTAATTAAAAAATAAATTGTGAGTTAGACAAATATAATTTATATAAATTAATTTTCGTCAAAAAATATGAATAAACTTTTTAAAAGAAAAAAAAATTTCAAAACAAAAAATTATTATATAGTAATATATTTTGATTTCTTCTGAATCATTTTAGATTTTTTATTATATTTTAATTGATATCTATCTTATTAATAATAGATTATTAATTTATTTTTTGATCATTATTAGAATATTTATCAATAATATTATTTATATTGAATTTATATGATATATAAATATAATGATTATTATAACTAAATATTGAATTCACATTTGAAAAAAAGTTTAAAAATTATTATATTTTCAAATGTTATAACCTTTGAAAATATCAAAAAATAAAAAAAATAAATATTTTGTTATTTTAATATTTAAATAAAACCTATAAACCACTAAATGGATACACAGTAAAATCAGTAAACTCATAAGGCTTGTAATGTCTAGATACATAAACCATTAAACTGCTATATACTACTTAATAATTAAGAAATCTAATTTTTATTTCAATTTATTATTATTTTAAATATTCATTTTAATTATTTATAAGTTTATTTTATAAAAATATTTATTACAAAATAAATTATGAGTGCGATAAATATAATTTAAATAATTTATTTTTAATCAAAAAAAATATATACGCTTATAAAAGAAGTAAAATTTTTAAAATTAAAAATTATTATCTGGTAATATTTTTTACTTTAATTTTGAATCAATTTGGGTTTCGTAAATATTTTTTAATTAATATCTATCTTATTATTAGTAGTTTATTAATTTAATTTTTGATCATTATTATAATATCTATCAATAAAATTGTTTATTTGGAATTTATATGATATATAATTATTAAAATTATTATAAGTAAATATTATATTCACATTTCAAAAAATTTTAAATATTATTATATTTTCCTAGGTTATAACCTATGAAAATGACAAAAAATTAATAAATTTTTTTTTGTTATTTTATTATTTAAATAAAACCTATAAACGACAAAATGCCTAAAAACATAAATCGCTAAACTCCTAAATGACAAAACTCCTAAATACTTTAACTATTAATTTGATATACATTAATAATAAATAATAAATCCCATTTTAATTTTTATTAAGTGTAATTTTAAATTTTTATTTTAATTATTTATCAGTTTATTTTTATAGAAATATTAATTACAAAATAAATTATTATTGAGACAGATATATTTTAAATAATTTATTTTTTATCAAAAAATAATATATATGCTTATAAAAAGAGGCAAAATTTTAAAAACAATAATTTATTATTTTGTAATATATTTTATTTTGATTTTGAATCATTTTAGTTTTTGCAATTATATTTTAATTTATATCTTTCTTATTAATAATAGTTTATTAATTCTTTTTTGATGATTATTATAATATCTATTAATAAAATTATTTATATTTTGAAAGTTTATAACCTTCAAAAATAAAAAAAATCAAAAAATTTTATTTTTTATTTTTTTATTCTTTAAATAAAAACTATAAATCACTAAAGTCCTAAACACTTAAATCACTAAACCACAAAACACCTAAATACTTAAACTATTAAACTAGTATATCCTAAATAATAATTAATAAATCTCAATTTTATTTGTATTCATTATAATTTTAAATATTCATTTTAAGTATTTATTAGTTTATTTTTATAGAATTATAAATTAAAAATAAATTATGTGGAAGACAAATATAATTTAAATAATTTACTTTTAAAAACAAAAAATATATACTTATAAAAAGAAGCAAAACATCAAAAAAATTATTATTTATTATTATATTTTACTTTGATTTTAAATAGCTATCTTATTAATAATAGTTTAAAAATTATTTTTTGATCATTAATATAATATCTATCAATATAATTATTTATATTGAATTAACATGATATACAATTATTAAGATTATCATAACTAAATATAGTATTCACATATAAAAAAAATTAAAAATTGTTATATTTTCAAAGGTTATAACCTTCAAAAATTAGAAAAAATAACAAAAATAAATTTTTTGTTATATCATTGTTTAAATAAAACTTATAAACCATAAAATGCCTAAATATATAAAACTCTAAACTCCTAAACCCCGAAGACCCTAAATACCTAAACCTTTAAACTCGTAAACCTTAAATATAATTTAAATAATTTATAGAAATATTAATTACAAAATAAATTATGAGTGACAAATATAATTTAATCAATATATTTTTCAACAAAAAAATAAATAAGATTATAAAATGATGCAAGAACTAAAAAAATTATTATTCTGTAATAATTTTACTTTGATTTTAAATCATTTTAGGTTTTTTAATTATATTTTAATTTATATGTATCATATTAATAATAGTTTATTAATTTATTTTTTGATAATTGATATAATATTATCAATAAAATTGTTTATATTTAGTTTATATTTAGTTTATATTATATATAGTTATAATAATTATTATTACTAAATATTGTATTCACATTTTTAAAAAATTTTAAAATTATTATATTTTCAAATGTTATGACATTTGAAAATTTGAAAAAATATCAAAAATAAATTTTTTGTTATTTCATTATTTAAATAAAAGTTATAAACTATTAAATGCCTAAATACTTAACTCAATAACTTCTAAATCTCGAAAACCCTAAATAGATAAAATTTTTAAACAGGTATATTCGAAATAATAAATAATAAATAAAAAATCTCATTCTTCTTTTTTTCATGATAATTTTAAATATTCATTTTAATTATTTATTTGTTTATTTTTATATAAATAAACATTACAAAATAAATTATAAGTTAGTCAAATATAATTTATATAAATTATTTTTCTACAAAAAAATATAGATAAACATATTAAAAGAAGAAAAAAAGTAAAAACAAAAAATTATTATATAGTAATATATTTTAATTTGTTTCTGAATCATTTTAGGTTTTCTAATTATATTTTAATTGATATCTAACTTATTAATAATAGATAATTAATTTATTTTTTGATCATTATTAGAATATTTATCAATAAAAATATTTATATTGAATTTATATCATATATAAATTTAATAATTATTATAACTAAATATTGTATTCACTTTCTAAAAAAGTTTTAAAATTTTTATATTTTCAAATATTATAACCATTGAACATGTGAAAAAATAAAAAAAAAATACTTTTTTTGTTATTTCAATGTTGAAATAGAACATATAAATCACTAAATGCCTAAGCACTTAAATCACTAAACTACAAAATCTCGATACCCCTATATAGATAATCCATTAAACCGGTATACCCTAAATAATAATTAATAAATCTCATTTTTATTTGTTTTCATTATAATTTTAAAAATTCATTTCGATTGTTAAGTTTTTTATTTATATAATTATATTAATTATAAAATAAATTATGAGTTAAAAAATATAATTTATAAAAATTTTTCATAAAAAATAGATAAGCTTATAAAAAGAATAAAAATTTAAAACAAATAATTATTATTAAGTAATATATTTTGATTTTCTTTTGAATCATTTTAGGTTTTGATATTATATTTTAAGTAATATCAATCTTATTCATAATAGATTTTTAATAAATCTTTTTGATAATTATTAGAATATCTATCAATAAAATTGTTTATATTGAATTTATATGATATATAATTATTATGATTATCATAAATAAATATTGTATTCACTTTTGAAAAAGATTTAACAATTATTATATTTTCAAAGGTTATAATCTTAAAAAATGAGAAAGAATACAAAAAATAAATTTTTTGTTATTTATTTTTTAAATAAGTTAGATATTATTTTAAATATATTTGCAAAACATAAATTTATTCAAAATCAAAGTAAAATATATTACAAAATAATACTTTCTTTGATGTTTTGCTTATTTTTATAAGTTTATATTTTTTGTTATTAAAAGTAAATTATTTAAATTATATTTGTCTTCCTCATAATTTATTTGTAATTTATAATTATATAAAAATAAACTAATAAATAATTAAAATGAATATTTAAAATTATAATGAATACAAATAAAATAAAGATTTATTATTTATTATTTAGGATAGACTAGTTTAATAGTTTAAGTATTTAGGTATTTTGGGGTTTAGTGATTTAAGTGTTTATGCCTTTAGTGATTTATAGTGTTTATTTAAAGAATGAAAAATAAAAAATTAAATTTTTTGATTTTTTTTAATTATTGAAGGTTATAACATTTGAAATTATAATAATTTTTAAATTTTTTAAATGTGAATATAATATTTAGTAATAATAATCTTAATAATTATATATAATGTAAACTCAATATAAATAATTTTATTAATAGATATTATAATAATTATCAATAAAAAATTAATAAACTATTATTAATAAGAATGATATAAATAAAATATAATTGCAAAATATAAAATGATTCAAAATAAAAATAAAATATATTACTTAATAATAAATTTTTGTTTTTAAAATTTTGCATCTTTTTATAAGGATATATATTTTTTTGATTAAAAATAAATTATATAAATTATATCTGTCTCACTAATAATTTATTTTGTAATTAATATTTCTATAAAAAAAACTGATAAATAATTAAAATAAAAATTTAAAATTATACTTAATAAAAATTAAATTGAGATTTATGATTTTTTATTAATGTACACCTGTTTAATAGTTTAAGTATTTAAAGGTTTTGTTATTTTGGAGTTTAGAAATTTATGTTTTTAGGCATTTAGTGGTTTATAGGTTTTATTTAAACAATAAAATAACAAAAAAAAATTGTAATTTTTTCTCATTTTTATAGGTTATAACCTTCGAAAATATAATAATATTTTACATTTTTTGAAATGTGAATACAATAATTAGTTATAATAATATTGATAATTATATATCATATAAATTCAATATAAATAATTTTATTGATAGATCATATTATATTGATCAAATTTAAAATAATAAACTATTAATAAAAAGATTGGTATTAATTAAAAAATATTTCCAAAACCCAAATTGATTCAAAATTAAAGTAAAATATTTTACTAGATAATAATTTTTAATTTTTTAAATTTTACTTCTTTTTTAAGCATATATATTTTTTGATTAAAAATAAATTAATTAAAATATATATGTCATTCTCATAATTTAATTTATAATAAATATATCTATAAAAATAAAATAATAAAAAATAAAAATGAATATTAAAAATTATAATAAATAGAAATAAAAATTAGATTTATTAATTATTAAGTTGATTATAGCAGTTTAATGGTTTATGTATTTAGGCATTATGAGGTATAGTACTTTACTAATTTAATTGTCTATGCATTTAGTGGTTTATAGGTTTTATTAAAGAAATAAAATAATAAAAAATTTATTTTTATTATTTTTTGATATTTTCAAAGGTTATAACCTTTGAAAATATAATAAATTTTAAATTTTTTTTAAATGTGAATATAATATTTAGTTATAATAATCATTATATTTATATATCATATAAATTCAATATAAACAATTTTATTGATAAATATTCTAATAAAGATCAAAAAATAAATTAATAATTTATTATTAATAAGATAGATATTAATTAAAATATAATTACAAAACCTAAAATGATTCAGGAGAAAAGCAAAATATATTACTATATAATAATTTTTTGTTTTGAAATTTTTTTTCTTTTAAAAATTTTATCAATAATTTTTCGATGAAAAATAATTTATATAAATTATATTTGTCTAACTCAATTTATTTTGTAATTAATATTTATATATAAATAAACAAATAAATAATTAAAATGAATATTTAAAATTATAATGAAAAAAAAAATTAGACTTCTTATTTCTTATTTAGGGATATCAGTTTAATTTAAATTAGATCTATCTCACTAATAATTTTTTTTCTAATTAATACTTCTATAAAATAAATTCATAAATAATTGAAATAAAAATTAAAAATTATACTGAATAAAAATTAAAATTAGATTTATGATTTTTTATTAATGTATACTAGTTTAATGATTTTAGTATTTTGAGGTATTGTCGTTAGGAGTTTAGTGATTTATGTTTATAGGCTTTTAGTGGTTTATATGTTTTATTTAATAAAATAAAATAACAAAAAAAATTTTATAATATTTTATCATTTTCATAGGTTATAACATTTGAAAATATAATAATATTTAAAATTTTTTGAAATTTTAATACAATATTTTGTGATAATAATATTTATTATTATATATCATATAAATTCAATAAAAATAATTTTATTGATAGATATTATAATAATGATCAAAATTTAAATTTATAAACTATTAATATTAAGATTGATATTAATTCAAAAATATTTACAAAACCCAAATTGATTCAAAATTAAAGTAACTTATATTAATTGATAATAATTTTTAATTTTTAAATCTATACTTCTTTTATAAGCGTATATTTTTATTAGATAAATTATATATTATTTAAATTATATTTGACCCACTCATAATTTATTTTGTAATAAATATTTCTAAATAAATACACTAATAAATAATTAAAATGAATATTTAAAAATATAATAAATAACAATAAAAAATAGATTTATTAATTATTAAGTAGTATTTAGAAGTTTAATGGTTTATGTATTTAGGCATTATGGAGTTTAGGAGGTTACTGATTTAACTTTATATACATTTAGTAGGGCTACTCACGGGACTCGGAGAATCACGACCAGACCCAAAGTCTTGTCCCGAAAGAATCGGGACTGAGAAAAATCCGTTGACTTTGACTTTTCCCGTCCCATTCTGTCATGTATATTTTCTTTTCGGATGGTTCCTTATCTTAAGCAATATCCATCTCGAGAATCGTCCCATCCTAAAAAACTAATACTAGAACCAGGAATATATATATATATATATATATATAATGAAAATGCCACCAATTCTACTACTCCCCATCCAATTCTGACGCACCTATTGCGGTTCCGACGAGTTCCAGGCCACCTCACGCCATTCTAGCCATATTCATTTAGGTCCAGCCCTTGTCCGTCGCACTTATGGTTGCCTCCACCTTGTCTCAGATGCCACCAGCCTTTTGGTTTGTTTTTCTGACGAGAATTGAGTGATTAATTATTATTATTATGTGTCTCAGTTAGTTTTGTTGTGTATTGGTTGTGGAGTTGTGGTTGGGCCGAATGAGTGGGCTAAATGTGTTACAGTCAGTTTTGTAGAGCTTGCTTGTTTGGAATATTTATATGTATTTATGCTTGACATATCATATTAATTAATGGCAATGCGGATGGCACAATCCAGTGGTTAACGTAAAATACAATAAATTGAAGATGATCACAACTCAAATGATCAAAGTACTGGTAAATCCAATCATCATCCTTTCACGAACCATCCTATTGTTATGGCATGTTCTTCAATTCCAATTGTAAAAGAAAGTCAAAGTACATCTGAACCTCATGCTCATAAAAAGTATAAGTCTGTTGTTTGGGACACTTATGAGATATTAGTTGATTCAGAGGGAAATGAAACTGGTAGGGCAGCTTGTATATGGTGTAAGAAAGAATATTTGGCAAAAAGTGATCAAGGTACTTCGGGTTTATAAAAATACTTGAGAGAGACTTGTAAGAAATTTCCACACAAAAAAGAATTAATAGAAGCTCACAAAGGTAAAGACAAGTCACAATCTTTGTTGAGTTTCACTAAAGGTACTAGTTCAGAGGATAACAAATTAACTTGTTGGCAAATTGATCAACAACTAGTTAGGGAGGCTTTGGTGAAAATGATCATAAAAGATGAATTGTTGAGAGGGATGAGTTTAAGGAGTTTTGTGAAGTTAGTGCGCCTCAATTTAAAATTCCATCTAGGCACTCTATACTGAGGGATTGTTTTTCTTTGTTTGTAAAGGAAAAGAAGAAATTATTTGATAGCATATCATCTCATTGTTGTAGAGTTTCATTGACTAGCGACACTTGGACTAGCATTCAAAATTTATTTTATATATGTTTGACAGTTCATTTCATTGATTCTCAATGGAATATGCATAAAAGGCTTTTGAACTTTTGTGTAATTAAAAGTCATTCTGGTGATAATATTAGAAATTCTATTGAGTTTTGCATGAATGAATGGGGTTTGAGAAAGTTGATGTGTATTACTATTGACAATGCATCAAAATATGATGTTGCATTTGAACAATTGAAAAAAAGGCTTGTGAAGAAAAGTGTTGTACCTTTGAGAGGTGAGCATTTTCATATGAGATGTTGTGCTCATGTCCTAAACATAATTGTCAGAGATAGCATTGTGGTAGTTGAGGGTTCTATTCAAAAAATTAGAGGAGTGGTGAAATATGTGATGAACAATCCTAAAAGATTAGATATGTTTAATTTATGTGTTGAAGAAGCAAACTTGACATATGGATGTTCATTGCAATTAGATTGTCCTACAAGATGGAATTCAACTTATTTGATGCTACAAACTGATATAAAATATCAAAAAGAATTTGATAAGTTGGAGGACAAAGACAAAAGTTTTTTGAAGGAGTTTGGTTCCAACGTTCCAACAGAGAGAGACAGAAAAAATGCCAAAATTTTGGCTCATTTCTTGAAATCTTTTTATGAGGTAACTCGTAAATTTTCTGGCTCATAATATTCTACCTCTTGTGTTTATTTCCTGAGATTATTCGAATTTTGAAAAAAATTGAGCTTTTTGAAAATAGTAGAGATACAAAGGTGTCTAAAATGGGTATGAAAATGAGGCTTAAATTCAACAAATATTGGGGTTCTCTTCAGTCAACAAATATTATGCTTTTTGTAGTAGTAGTGTTGGATCCTAGATATAAGCTCAAATATCTCAAGGTTAGGTATCCTAGATAAAAAGGTAGTAGTAATGTTGGATCCTAGATATTATGCTTTATGGAGAGGAATTGGCTAAAATTTGATGAAAATGTTATAAATGCTTTAAATGATATGATAGATGATTATAAATATTTAAATGAAGATAAATCAAAAGGAGATGATTTCTCTTCTACTGTGTTGAAGAAAAATAATGATTTCTTTGATGGTAGTGATACTTATGTTGATGATCTTTTTTTGTTGAAATGGAGAATGAACAAGAAGTTGCAGCTTTGGAAGAGTTGGATAGGTACTTGGAGGAAAAACTTGAAAAAAATAGAATTGATTTTGATTTTCTAAACTGGTGGAAGGTAAATGAGGTTAGGTATCCTTCTTTGGAAAATGTAGCAAGGGATGTATTGGCTATCCAAGCATCTACTGTGGCTTACGAATCTACATTTAGCACTGGGGAGAGAACTTTAGATAAATTTAGGAGTTCTTTAATACCTACTACAGCTGAATTTCTCATATGTCTACAAGATTGGTTGAGAAGCTCAAACAAACCTATTGAGATTGAAGAATTAATTCACGACATTGATGATAATGAATCAGCTTATTATACAAATCTTGTAAATTTTAATTTCACTTTTACTTATTTTATTTATTCAATATAATAAAAATATGGTTCAATTACAATTTTCAGAGGGGTCACAAGATCCAAATATTCTTTCAACTATAGTTGGCTAACTAAATTTGGAATGGATGTATTAAATTTTATAAGGTAATATTTTGTTTTTTTATTACTCTTTCATCTTAGAAATTTATGTTTACATGATTAACAAGTTTTCATCTTTGGTTGTCCTATGGTGGAGAAAGAAAAGGGAAGAGTTGTGGAAGAGATAATTAATTGGGTTTGGATTTTCATTGTTGTTCTGGGATGAACCATTGAAATGATTATTATTATGGTTGTTTTTAGTTGTATTTTGTTTGTTATATTAAGCTGCCTAATTTTAGCAATTACTTAATTAGTAATTACTACTACCAATGTTTGTGGTCATCTTTATCTATTCCTAAATATTTTAAGTAATTGTTTAAAAAATGTAGTATTGCTATTATGGTTAACTTTCACGCGGCTGAACAAAGCTAACTTATGAAAAAACAAAGAACCAAATTAAGCACACGACTCTGTCCCGTTATATTTAACATTTCTAGCCTTTTGTGCACATCAAACTTTTGACAAGGTAATGGAACTCGTTTGTGGTATTCAGTCTATTTGACAAAAAAAAATTAGCCCAATTTGAGTTTGAAAGATACATAACTAAGGAATGTTAAATGGTACAACAAAAGGTTTCGACATGAACTAACTTAGCCAGTTTAAAGAAAATAAATTGAAAAAAATGTCTAAATTCAATACCATCCCGGAACCATTTTATCCTACCCAAAATCACCGATCTCCGTCCCGTCCCATCCCAATGTTTTCAACATATTGGACGGGTATGGATCTTCAAAAAAAAATCTCCGAACTGTGGGAAGGAACTGGGGATTTGTAATCCCTATCCGGTCCCGTCCCATGAGCACCCCTAGCATTGAGTGGGATATAGGATTTTTTTAAACAAAAAAAAAATTATAATTTTTTATCATTTTCATAGGTTATAACCTTTGAAAATATAATAATATTTAAAATTTTTTAAAATGTAAAAATAATATTTTAGTTATAAAAATAATAATATTTATATATCATATAAATTCAATATAAATAATTTTATTGATATATATTATAATAATTATCAAAAATTAAATTAATAAACTATTAATAAAAAGATAGAAATTAATTAAAATATATTTTCAAAACCAAATTGATTCAAAATTAAAGTAAAATATATTACTGGATAATAATTTTAAAATTTTAAATTTTTACTTCTTTTATTTGCGTATATATATTATTTCATTAAAAATAAATTATTTAAATTATATTTGTCGCACTCATAATTTATTTTGTAATAAATATTTCTATAAAAATAAACTAATAAATAATTAAAATCAATATTTAAAATTATAATAAATAGAAATAAAAATTAGATTTATTATTTATTATGTATTATATATCAGTTTAATGGTTACTGTATTTAGGCATTACTGGGTCTAGGAGTTTACTTATTTAACTGTATATGCATTTAGTAGATTATAGTTTTTATTTAAAAAATAAAAAAAACAAAAAATTTATTGTTATTATTCTTTGATATTTTCAAAGGTTATAACCTTAGAAAATATAATAATTTTTAATTTTTTTTCAAAAGTGAATTCAATATTTAGTTATAATATTCATTATATTTATATATCAAATAAATTCAATATAACCTATTTTATTGATAAATATTCGAATAATCATCAAAAAATAAATTAATAATCTATTATTAATAAGATACATATCAATTATAATATAATTACAAAACCTAAAATGATTCAGAAGCAAAGCAAAATATATTACTATATAATAATTTTTTTTTTGAAATTTTTTTTTTCTTTTAAAAAGTTTATCAATATTATTTTGATGAAAAATAATTTATATAAATTATATTTGTGTAACTCATAATTTATTTTGTTATTAATATTTATATAAAAATAAACAAATTAATAATTAAATTTGAATATTTAAAATTAAAATTAAAAAAAATGAGATTTATTCTTTATTTTTTAGGATATACCGGTTTAATTTACATTAGATCTGTCTCATTAATAATTTATTTTGTTATTAATATTTCTATAAAAATAAACTAATAAATAATTAAAATAAAAATTTAAATTATACTGAATAATTAAAATAATTTATTTTGTTCCCCTCTCAACTCTAGAATGATTGCTAAGGCTCTAACCAAAATAATAGGAACTTTTACTTTGTCTCTATTATGCCTCATCATATTTGATGTTGAATCACTGGGCTATCAAAGGTAATTTGACTCATGTACGCTAATAGACTAAACCAAACTTGTACCCCTATGTGTTGAAATAGCTAGTTGTTGAGGATGTTATTTATGTTGATTATTGTAATATCTTATAAAATATCTCTCATGCACACACTCAAAGCAATTTCTTTAAAACATAGTTCACCTCTAAAAAAATAAACACCTTGTAGCCTATTAGAAAAAACTAGCCCAGGGTGGTTTGTGCAGGGCAAGAAGTATGGGTTCTCTTTCAAGCAAGAATCAAAAAATTTATTTTATTGGCATGTCTAAGCCTTTTTTTATATCCTCATGGATATGAAAAGTATCATTTCTTTCTTTTTATATTAAATGAGTTATGTATACAAGCTCACAATACCGAAAAAGGTGTAAATGAATCATATTCAAATGTATAAAAGGTATTAATCATTCCTCAAAATATTAGTCTTGCATATTGACACTTGAGATCACAAATCAAAGGAAAAAGCCAGAGTGATATTTCCAATCCCAAGAATTTTAGTTATAGAACATTATAAAGAGTAGTACTCGATCTTAAACTATTTCTAGGGTCATGACTTTTGCTCTTGAGGAATGTCCATAGTTACAATCATTCCTAGAGTAATGACTTTGCAATATAAAGATAAAATGCACAAGCTATGTTCATATCCAATACTGTGACCTAGTATTATACTGATTAAATATGTATTCATGATAATTCTTAGTGCCATAACAATATGTTCAACAGAGAGAAACAAGTTATGGCATATTCTCATCGATATGATTTTGTGTTCTAGAGGCAAAATATACAATCATGACCATTGCTAATGCTACAATAATTTAAAGCAAGAATGAGAAAGAATCCATAACTCACCCCTTGAGTCATGACTTTGTGTTACATATACAAAAAGATAAATCTGTGACATTCCTAAAAGTTGTGAATTTCAATTTAAATTTAACACTTAGTCATTTTATTATAAAAGTGCAAAGCATGATATCTAGGATTTAGGATTTATGGATTAGGGTTATAATTTATGGTTTAAGGTTTAGGATTTAAAGTTTAAGGTTTATGGTTTTTTTTTTGTTTTTTTTTTTGGAAAATACACACTTTATTTATCATTTAGGCACACAACTTACAAGAGACTAAAAAGCTGACTAATTTAGGCCATCCCACCAAACCCTATGCACCTTAATGATTCTATGCATAAAATAAATAAAAAAAACATAATGCCTAATAATTCCAAGCGTACGAATACAACTAAAATCTTTTGGCATTCCCGGATTCAGAGTTGGCATTGAGTCATTATGCGCACTGCATCCTTTCCATTCAGATTTGTCCAAGCCTTTTGGAGGAACCTGAATGATGCACCATATTAAAACTATGCAAATATAAGATCGTGCATGTGTGTGACATGCAGTGTCAAGCATTTGCAATGTCATTGCTATGCAATGGAATACATATAAAACTGAATACCCATAAATCCACAAGTCCATATCTACGGCACTTTGTCAATTCATTCTCACCTCTGAATTTCACATTATTTTGCTCCAATGATCCTCAAAAGAGTATCTCTTGGGTTAGAATGCTCCTCCTCGAGCTCCAAGAAGTGTCTGTATGTTGCACCGACAAAATATCAAAAAATATGCATGCATCGGTGTGCATGTGTGATGAGGAACATCTCATAGTCTAATTATCTACGCGTACAACCAAACTAGAATACAAGTAAAATTACAAAATGCTATAAAGATGGGTATTCTGCTCCCTGGGGTGTAGCATTGCCTAATGTGTATTTACAAAATGCATTAGTGGGCCCCACTTAGAGATACTCATGGGTCCAGTTGCACTCATTGCATGCTACATAGAGAACAGATAATATTGTGTGTGTTAGTATGTCATGATCCATCTCTACAAGTACATGGAGCATACAAAGTCGAAAATACAAATAAGACTACAAACATAAACTACAAGTTTGAATCTTTTGCTCCGGTGTGGCTGGTATGGACTCCATTGCTTACTGGCCCTGCTTGGTGATGCTTCGGATTTTGCCACGTCTCCAATTAATCATGGATTACATGCTACTCCTTTTGGTTGATAGTTGGGTGGGCCTCTATGCTGCCTGATAAGGCTAGTGAGACCCACTCCTAGCTAGTCCTGGGTTTACTCTCGACCACTTTGCTCGGTCTCCTCAGTTGTCTGAATGTTATCATCTAGGATTGCTAGTGGGGCCCTCTACAAGATGGTGGCCTATAGTTTTGGCTGCTTTTAGGACTTGCTGGCCCCTCTAAATGCTACACCAAAATGGACAAGAATATGTGCACGTGTGTACTGTGGTCCATCGCTATGTGTGTGTGGTGCAGCAGTATCAGGCTTTAGGAGTTTAGTAATTTAAGTATTTAGGTATTTTGTGGTTTATAGGTTTTATTTAAATAATTAAATAACAAAAAAAATATTTTTATGATTTTTTCTCATTTTCAAGGTTATAACCATTGAAAATATTATAATTTTTAAATTTTTTTCAAATGTAAATACAATATTTAATTATAATAATCATAAAAATTAAATATCATGTAAATTCAATATAAATAATTTTATTTATCGATATTATAATACTGATCATAAAATAGATTAATAAACTATTATTAATAAGATAGATATTAATTAAAATATATTTTCAAAACCTAAAACGATTCAAAATCAAAGTACAATATATTACTAAATAATAATTTTTTATTTTTAAATTTTTGATTCTTTTTATAAGCTTATAAATTTTTTTGATGAAGATAAATATTTTAAATTATATTTGTCTCATTCATAATTTTATAGAAATAAATATTTCTATAAAAATAATCTAATAAATAATTAAAATTAATATTAAAATTAATATTAAAATTATAAGGAATACAAATAAAAATGAGATTTATGATTAATTATTTAGGGTATACCTGTTTAATGGTTTAATTATTTAAAAGTTTAGGAGTTTAGTGATTTAAGTGTTTAGGCATATATAGTTTCTATGTTTTATTTAAATAATGAAATAACAAAAAAATTATTTTTCAAATTTTTTATCAATTTTGAAGGTTATAACCTTTATAAATATAATAATTTTTATATTTTTTTCAAATGTGAATACAATATTTAGTTATAATAAACTTAATAATTATATATCATGTAAATTAAAAATAAATAATTTTATTGATAGGTATTAATAAACTAAATATAAATATAAATATAATAATGATCAAAAAATAAATTAATAAATTATTATTTATTGATAGATATTTATATATAATTTATAATTACCTAAACCTTTAAAGATGGTTTAAATGATTAAGTATTTAAGGGTTTTGTGGTTTTTGGGTTTAGGAGTTTAATAATTTAATTGTTTAGGCATTTAGTAGTTTATAGGTTTTATATAAAGAATAAAATAACAAAAAATTTATTTTTGTGATTTTATCTCATTTTCAAAGATGATAACCTTTAAAAATATAATAATTAGTTATAATAATCTTTATAATTATATATCATGTAAATTCAATATAAACATTTTTATTGATAAATAATCTAATAATGATCAAAAAATAAATTATCTATTAATAATAATATAGATATCAAATAAAATATAATTATAAAAACGAAAATGATTCAGAAGCAAAGAAAAATATCTTACTATTTAATAATGTTTTGTTTTGAAATTTTTTTTTTAAAAAGTGTATCAATAAATTTTTGATTAAAAATATTTTATATAAATTATTTTTGTCTAGCTCAATTTATTCTGTAATTAATATTTATATATAAATAAACAAATAAATAATTAAAATGAATATTTAAAATTATAATTAAAAAAATCACATTTATTATTTATTATTTAGGGATACTGGTTTAATTTAAATTAGATATTTCTAACTAATAATTTATTTTGTAATTAATATTTCTATAAAAATAAACTGATAAATATTAAAATAAAAATTTAAAATTATACTGAATAAAATTTAAAATGAGATTTATGATTTATTATTTCTGTATACCAGTTTAATGGATTAAGTATTTAGAGGTTTTTTAATTTAGGATTTTAGCGATTTATGTTTTTAGGCTTTTAGTGGTTTATACGTTTTATTTAAAAAAATAAAATATCAAAAAAATTTGCTATAATTTTTTCTCATTTTAATATGTTATAACATTAGAAAATATAATAATATTTAAATTTTTTTGAAATGTGAATACAATACTTAGTTATAATAATATCAATAATTTTATATCATTTAAATTTAATAAACAATTATATTGATATATATTATAATAATGATCAAAATTAAATATATAAACTATTGATATTAATATAGATATTAATTAATAAATAATTACAAAACCCAAATTGATTCAAAATTATAGTAAAATATATTTCTGGATAACAATTTTTAATTTTTAAATTTTTACTTCCTTTATAAGCATATATATTTTTTAAATTATATTTGTCTTACTCATAATTTATTTAGTAATAAATATTTCTATAAAAATAATCTAATAAATAATTAAAATGAATATTTAAAATTATAATAAATAGAAATAAAAATTAGATTTATTAATTATTAATTAGTATATAGCAGTTTAATGGTTTATGTATTTTGGTATTACGGAGTTTAGGAGTTTACGCATTTAACTGTGCATGCATTTAGTGGGTTATAGGTTTTATTTTAAAAAAATTATAAAAAAATTTATTTTTTTTATTTTTTGATATTTTCGAAGGTTATAACCTTCTAAAATATAATAATTTTTAAATTTGTTTCAAAAGTGAATACTATATTTAGTTATAATAATCATTATATTTATATATCATATAAATTCAATATAAATATTTTTATTGATAAATATTCTAGTAATGATCAAAGAATAAATTTATAGTCTATTATTAATAAGATAGATATCAATTTAAATATAATTACAAAACCTAGAATGATTTAAAAATAAAGCAAAATATATTACTATATAATAATTTTTTGTTTTGTATTTTTTTTCTTATAAAAAGTTAATCTATAGTTTTTTGATGAAAAATAATTATTTAAATTATATTTGTCTAACTCAATTTATTTTGTAATTAATAATTATATAAAAATAAACGAATAAATAATTAAATGAATATTTTAAATTATAATGAAATAAATAATATTGATATTTATTATTTATTATTTAGGGTTTACCGGTTTAAAATGATTATCTATTTAGGGATTTCGAGATTTAGGAGTTATTGATTTAAGTATTTAGGCATTTAGTGGTTTATAGGATTTATTTAAACAATGAATTAACAAAAAAATTATTTTTGTTATTTTTTCACATTTTCAAAAATTATAACATTTGAAATATAATAATTTTAAATTTTTTTTTAAATGTGAATAAAATATTTTGTAATAATAATCATTATAATTATATATAATATAAACTAATTATAAATAATTTTATTGATATATATGATATAAATTATCAAAAAATAAATTAATAAACTAATATTAATATGATAGATATAAATTAAAATATAATTACAAAACCTAAAATGATTCAAAATCAATGTAAAATTTATTACTAAATAATAATTTTTTGTTTTTAAATTTGTACTTCTTTTTATAAGATTATATTTTTTTTTGTAAGTAAATTATTAATATTATATTTGTCTGACTAATTATTTATTTTGAAATTAATATGTATATAAAAAATAAACTAATAAATATTTATAATGAATATTGAAAATTATAATGAATCCAAATTAAAATGAGATTTTAGATTTATTATTACTGTATATGTAATTTATTTTTTGATAATCTGTTTGTCTAACAAATATGTATTCTTTTTTAATATTTTCATGTAAGTACCGGAAACAAAATATTAAGAGGCCGGGGATGCAGTAGTAGCACAATAACGGAGGTATCGCTGAACAGACAGCGGGCCGAAATTGGAGCATAGCCAGACCCATCTCATGATCCGACCCGCTCTGGTTAAATGAATCCAGAGAAATTTTAGTATAAAATGTTTTGAAATTTTATTTTCGGGTGGCTATTTTTGGAGCCATGGAACTGTTCATCGTCTCTCTCTCTTCTCTCTGTGCGATTTATCTCATCTATTCTATGTGCTGCATACTGTAAGACATTTTTGTTGCTTTAATTTGTAACGCATAAGCATTTTCTGGTGGATTTAGCTAGTCGTACTGAGCGACTAGCGAACCACATTATTTTCGGTGTTTATTTATGATTTTTTGATTCTATAATGGATGGTTGCTGAATTGGGTTATATATATTGCTTGTTTTCTGTTGGTTCTGTGTTTCTATATCTCAATCTCACAACCGTGGAAGCACAATTTCCCAACAATTATATATGGTATATTGGTTTAATGAATCGATTATTTAGGGGTTTTGTCGATTAGGAGTTTTGCAATTTTTATTTTTAGGCATTTAGTGGTATATAGGTTTTATTTATATAAAAAAATAATTTTTTTTTTCATTTTTTTTAGATTTTGAAAGGTTATAACCTTTAAAAATAAAATGATTTTTAAAATCATTTAAAATGTGAATACTATGTATAATTATATTAATCTTACTAATTATAAGTCATATAAATAGTAAGATTAATATAATTATACAATTTTAATGGTAGATATTATAATATTGATAAAAAATTAAATTAATAAACTATTATTAATAATATAAATATTAATTAAAATATATTTACATAAAACAAAATGATTCAAAATCAAATCAAAATATATTACTAAATAATAATATTTAATTTTTAAATTTTTCCATCTTTTTATAAGCTTATATTTTTTTATGATTAAAAATAAATTATTTAAATAATATCTGTCTCGCTCGAAATTTATTTTGTAATTAATTTTTCTAAAAATTAAAATATAAATAATTAAAATGAATATTTAAAATTATAATAAATAGATATAAAAATGAGATTTATTATTTATTAAGTAGTATACAGCTGTTATAAGGTTTATGTATTTAGGGGTTTCGGGTTTTATGAGCTACTTATTTATGTTAGTAAACATTTAGTGGTATATAGGTTTTATTTAAAAAAGAAATAACAAAAAATTTATTTTTTGTATTCTTTCTCATTTTTTAAAATTAAAACCTTTAAAAATATAATAATTTTTAAATTTTTTTTTAAAAGTGAATACAATAATTATTTATAATAATCATAATAATTATATATCATATAAATTCAATATAAACAATTTTATTGATAGATATTCTAATAATTATCAAAAAATAAATTAAAAATCTATTATGAATAAGATTGATATTACTTAAAATATAATATTAAAACCTAAAATGATTCAAAAGCAAAGCAAAATATATTACTAAATAATAATTATTTGTTTTTAAATTTTTATTCTTTTTATAAGGTTATATATTTTTGATGAAACATAATTTTTAGTAATAATAAATATTATAACTATATATAATATAAACTAAATATAGACAAATTTATTGATAGATATTATATCAATTATCAAAAAATAAATTAATAAACTATTATGAATATGATATATATAAATTAAAATATAATTACAAAACCAAAAATGATTCAAAATCAAAGTACAATTTATTACTAAATAATAATTTTTTTTGTTTTTGCATCAATTTATAAGCTTATATGTTTTTTTGATCAAAAAATATATTATTTAAATTATATTTGTATCACTCATAATTTATTTAGTAATTAATATTTCTATAAATTATTTAAATTATATTTAAGGTTTACTAGTTTAAAGGTTTAAATATTTCGGGGCTTTGGGGTTTAAGAGTTTAGATATTTATGTGTTTAGGCATTTAATGGTTTATAAGTTTTATTTAAACAATGATATAACAAAAAATTTATTTTTGTTATTTTTTCTCATTTTTGAAGGTTATAAACTTTGAAAATATTACAATTTTTAAATTTTTTTAATATGTGAATACTATATTTAGTTATGATAATCTTAATAATTATATATCATGTAAATTGAATATAAACAATTATATTATAATATATTATATTAATGATCAAAAAATAAATTAATAAACTATTATTAATAAGATAGATATTATTTTAAATATATTTGCAAAACGCGAATTTATTCAAAATCAAAGTAATATATATTACAAAATAATACTTTCTTTGATGTTTTGCTTCTTTTTATATGTTTATATTTTTTATTATTAAAAGTAAATTATTTAAATTATATTTGTCTTCCTCATAATTTATTTTTAATTTATAATTCTATAAAAATAAACTAATAAATAAATAAAATGAATATTTAAAATTATAATGAATACAAATAATTAGAGATTTATTATTTATTATTCAGGATATACTAGTTTAATGGTTTAAGTATTTAGGTGTTTTGGAGTTTAGTGATTTAAGTGTATAGGCCTTTAGTGATTTATAGTTTTTATTTAAAGAAAGAAAAAAATAAAAATTTAAATTTTTGATTTTTTTTAATTTTTGAAGGTTATAACCTTTGAAATTATAATAATTTTTAATTTTTTTAAATGTGAATATAATATTCAGTACTAATAATCTTAATAATTATATATAATGTAAACTCAATATAAATAATTTTATTAATAGATATTATAATAATGATCAATAAAAAATTAATAAACTATTATTAATAAGAATGATATAAATTAAAATATAATTGCAAAATCTAAAATGATTCAAAATAAAAATAAAATATATTAATAAATAATAAATTTTTGTTTTTAAAATTTTGCCACTTTTTATAGGGATATATATTGTTTTTGATAAAAAATAAATTATTTAAATTATATCTGTCTCACTAATAATTTTTTGTAATTAATATTTCTATAAAAATAAACTGATAAATAATTAAAATAAAAATTTAAAAATATACTTAATAAAAATTAAATCGATATTTATGTTTTTTTATTAATGTACACCTGTTTAATAGTTTAAGTATTTAAAGGTTTTGTCGTTTAGGAGTTTAGCAATTTATGTTTTTAGGCATTTAGTGGTTTATAGGTTTTATTTAAACAAAAAAATAACAAAAAAAAATTGTAATTTTTACTCATTTTCATAGGTTATAACCTTAGAAAATATAATAATATTTAAAATTTTTTGAAATGTGAATACAATATTTAGTTATAAAAATATTAATAATTCTATATCATATAAATTCAATATAAATAATTTTATTGATAGATAATATAATAATGATTAAATTTAAATTAATAAACTATTAATAAAAAGATTGATATTAATTAAAAAATATTTACAAATACAAATTGATTCAAAATTAAACTAAAATATATTACTGGAGAATAATTTAAAATTTTTAAATTTTTACTTCTTTTATAAGCATATATATTTTTTGACTAAAGATAAATTAATTAAAATATATATGTCACTCTCATAATTTAATTTGTAATAAATATTTCTATAAAAATAAATTAATAAATAATTAAAATGAATATTTAAAATTATAATAAAAAGAAATAAAAATTATATTTATTAATTATTAAGCAGTATATAGCGGTTTAATGGTTTATGTATTTAGGCATTATGAGGTTTAGGAGTTTATTGATTTAACTGTGTATGCATTTAGTGGTTTATTGGTTTTATTAAAAAAATAAAATAATAAAAAATCTATTTTTATTATTTTTTGATATTTTCAAAGGTTATAATCTTTAAAAATATAATAATTTTTAAATTTTTTTTAAATGTGAATACAATATTTAGTCATAATAATAATTATATTTATATATCATATAAATTCAATATAAACAATTTTATTCATAAATATTCTAATAATGATCAAAAAATAAAATAATAATCCATTAAAAATAAGATAGATATTAATTAAAATATAATTACAAAACCTAAAATGATTCAGAAGAAAAGCAAAATATATTATTATATAAGAATTTTTTGTTTTGAAATTTTTTTTTCTTTTAAAAAGTTTATCAATAATTTTTTGATGAAAAATAATTTATATAAATTATATTTGCCTAACTCAATTTATTTTGTAATTAATATTTATATATAAATAAACAAATAAATAATTAAAATGAATATTTAAAATTATAATGAAAAACATGAGATTTATTATTATTATTTAGGGATACCAGTTTAATTTAAATTAGATCTATCTCACTAATAATTTATTTTGTAATTAATATTTCTATAAAATAAATTGATAAATAATTAAAATAAAAATTTAAAATTATACTGAATAAAAATTAAATGAGATTTATGATTTATTATTATTGTATAAAGTTTAATGATTTAAGTATTTAGAGGTTTTGTCGTTAGGTATTTAGCGATTTATGTGTTTAAAATTTTAGTGGTTTATAGGTTTTATTTAAAAAAATAAAATAAAAAAAATTTCTATAATTTTTATCATTTCCATTGGTTATATAACATTGAAAATATAATAATATTTAACATTTTTTGAAATTTTAAGACAATATTTAGTTATAATAATATTAATAATTATATAACATATAAATTTAATATAAATAATTTTATTGATAGATATTATAATAATGATCAAAAATTAAATTTATAAACTATTAATATTAAGATAGATATTAATTAAAATATATTTACAAAATCCAAATTTATTCAAAATTAAAGTAACTTATATTACTTGATAATAATTTTTAATTTTTAAATTTATACTTCTTTTATAAGCATATATTTTTATTAGATAAATAATATATTATTTAAATTATATTTTTCCCACTCATAATTTATTTTGTAATAAATATTTCTAAATAAATACACTTACAAATAATTAAAATGAATATTTAAAATATAATAAATTGCAATAAAAAATAGATTTATTAATTATTAAGTAGTATTTAGTGGTTTAATGGTTTATGTATTTAGGCATTACGGGGTTTAGGAGTTTAATGATTTAACCTTATATGCATTAAGTAGGCCTTCTCATGGGACTCGGAGATTCGTGACCCGACCCGAAGTCCTGTCCAGAAAGAATCGGGACTTAGAAAAATCTGCTGACTCTGAATTTTCCGTCCCATTTTGTCACGTATTTTTTTTTGGACGGTTCCAGATCTTAAGCAATATCCAACCCAAGAACCGTCCCATCCTAAAAAACCTATACTAGAACCATTAATATATATATAACATGAAGATGCCACCAATTCTGCTATTGCCCATCCAAATCCCAGGCACCTATTACTGTTAAGATGAGTTCTAGGCCACCTCATGCCATTCCAGCCGTGTTTAGTTAGCTCCATGCCTTGTTCGTCGCACTTCTGGTTGCCTCCACCGTGTCTCAGATGCCACCAGTCTTTTGATTTGTTTTTTTTGACGAGAATTGAGTGATTAATTATTATTATTATGTGTCTCAGTCAGTTTTGTTGAGTATTGGTTGTGGTTGGGCCGAATGAGTGGGCTTTTTTGTGTTTCAATCAGTTTTGTAGAGCTTGCTTGTTTGAAATAATTATATGTATTTATGCTTACCATATCATATTAATTAATGGCAATGCAGATGGCACAATCCAGCGGAAACAAAAAATACAATAAATTAAAGATGATAACATCTCAAATGATCAATGTAATGGTAAATCCAATCATCATCCTTTCACGAACACTCATATTGTTATGTCAGGTTCTTCAATTCCAATTATAAAAGAAAGTCAAGGTACATCTGAACCTCAAGCTCATAAAAAGTATAAGTCTACTGTTTTGGAAACTTATGAGATATTAGTTGATTTAGATGGAAATGAAACTGGTAGGGCAACTTGTATATGGTGTGGGAAAGAATATTTTGCAAAAAGTAAAGACAAGCTCACAAAAAAGAATTAATAGAATTAATAGAAGCCCACAAAAAAGAATTAATAGAATTAATAGAATTAATGAAAGGTACTTCGGGTTTATGGAAATACTTGAGAGAGACTTGTAGGAAATTTCAACACAAAAAAGAATTAATAGAAGCTCACATAGGTAAAGACAAGTCACAATCTTTGTTGAGTTTCACTAAATCTACTAGTTCAGAGAATAACAAATTAACTTGTTGGTAATTTGATCAACAACTAATTAGGGAGGCTTTGGTGAAAATGATCATAAAAGATGAATTGCCTTTTTGTTTTGTTGATAGGGATGAGTTTAAGGAGTTTTGTGAAGTTAGTGTGCCTCAATTTAAAATTCAATCTAGGCACCCCACACTGAGGGATTGTTTTTCTTTGTTTTGAAGGAAAAGAAGAAATTATTTGATAGCATATCATCTCATTGTTGTAGAGTTTCATTGATAACCGACACATGGACTAGCATTCAAAATTTTTATTATATATGTTTGCCTGTTCATTTCATTGATTCTCAATAGAATATGCATAAAAGGCTTTTGAACTTTTGTGTAATTAAATATCATTCTGGAGTTAATATTATAAATGCTATTGAGTTTTGCATGAATGAATGGGGTTTTAGAAAGTTGATGTGCATTACTGTTGACAATACATCAAATAATGATGCTGTAGTTGAACAATTGAAAAAAGGCATGTGAAGAAAAGTGTTGTACCTTTGAGAGGTGAGCATTTTTATATGAGATGTTGTGCTAATATCCTAAACTTAATTGTTAGAGATGGCATTGCAGTAGTTGAGGGTGCTATTCAAAAAATTAGAGGTGTGATGAAATATGTGAGGAGCAGTCCTAAAAGATTAGATATGTTTAAGTTATGTGTTGAAGAAGCAAACTTGACATATGGATCTTTATTGCAATTAGATTGTCCTACAAGATGGAATTCAACTTATTTGATGCTACAAACTGATATAAAATATCAAAAATAATTTGATAAGTTTGAGACAAAGACAAAAGGTTTTTGAAGGAGTTTGGTTCAAACTTTCCAACTGAGAGAGACTGAACAAACGCCAAAATTTTGGCTCATTTTATCAATACTTTTTATGAGGTAACTTGTAAATTTTCTGGATCATAATATTCAACCTCTAGTGTTTATTTTCCTGAGATTATTCAAATTTTAAAAAAAACTGAGCTTTGTTAAAATAGTTGTGATACAATGGTGTCTGAAATGGGTATGAAAAAGATGCATTAATTCAACAAATATTGGGGTTCTCTTCAGTCAACAAATATTATGCTTTTTGTTGCAGTAGTGTTGGTTCCTAGATATAAGCTTAAATATCTCAAGGTTAAGTACACTTAGCATTATGATAAGGAATTAGCTAAAAATTTGGTGAAAAAGGTTATAAATGCTTTAAATGAGATGATGGATGATTATAAAGATTTAAATGAAGATGAATCAAAAGAAGATGATTTCTCTTCTACTTTGTTGAAGAAAAATGATGATTTCTTTGATGGTAGTGATACTTATGTTGATCATTTTTTTTGTTGAATTGGAGAAAAAACAAGAAGTTGCAGCTTTGGAAGAGTTGGATAGGTACTTGGTGGACAAACTTGAAAAAAATAGAAATGATTTTGATCTTCTAAACTGGTGGAAGGTAAATGAGGTTAGGTATCCTTCTTTGGCAAATGGAGCAAGGAATGTATTTGCTATCCAAGCATCTACTGTGGCCTACGAATCTACATTTAGCACTCGGAGAAGAACTTTAAATAAGTTTATGAGTTCATTAACACCTATTACAGCTGAAGTTCTCATATGTCTACAAGATTGGTTGAGAAGCTCACACAAACCTATTGAAATTGAAGAATTAGTTCAAGACCTTGATGATAATGAATCAGGTTAGTATACAAATCTTGTAAATTTTAATTTCACTTTTACTTATTTTATTCATTCAATATAATAAAAAAATGGTTCAATTACAATTTTCAGATGGGTCACAAGATCCAAATATTTTTCCAACTATAGTTGGCCAACTAAATTTGGAATGCTTGTATTAAATTTTATTAGGTAATATTTTGTTTTATTATTACTCTTTCATCTTAGAAATTAATGTCTACATGATTAACACATTTTCATCTTTAGTTGTCCTTCTACAGTGGAGGAAGAAAAGGGAGGAGTTGTAGAAGAGATAATTAATTGGGTTTGGATTTTCGTTGCTATTACGGGACGGACCTTTGAAATGATTATTATCATGGTTGTTATTAGTTGTATTTTTTTGTTATATTAAGCTACCTAATTTTAGAAATTACTTAAGTTGTAATTGCTGCTACCAATGATTGTGGTCATCTTTTGCTATTCCTTAATATTTTAATTATTTGTTTAAAAAATGTGGTATTGCTTTTATTGTTAACTTTCACTCGGCTGAACAAAGCCAACTTGTGAAAAAACAAAGAACCAAATTAAACACACAACTTGGTCCTGTTCTATTTAACATTTATATCCTTTTTTGCACATTAAAGCTCTTGACAAGGTAATGGAACTCGTTTGCAGTATTCATCCTATTTGACAAAACAAAATTGGCCCATTTTGAGTTTGAAAGATACATAACTAAGGAATGATAAATGGTACAACAAAAGGTTTCGACATGAACTAATTTGGCCGGTTTGAAGACCATAAATTGAAAAAAATGTCTGAACTACGTTCCGTCCCGCAACCATTTTATCCTACACAATATCCCAGATCTCTGTCCCGCCCCGATATTTTCAACCAATGGGATGGGTCTAGATCTTCAAAAAAAAATTTTGAACTGTGGGAAGGGACTGGGGATTTGTAATCCCCATCCCGTCCCATCCCAAGAGCACCACAAGCATTGAGTGGTTTATAGGTTTTATTTAAAAAATAAAATAGCAAAAAATTTATTTTTATTATTTTTTGATATTTTAAAAGGTTATAACCTTTGAAATATAATAATTTTTAATTTTTTTTCAAATGTGAATACAATATTTAGTTATACTAATCATTATATTTAATTTTTATTATATTTAATTTTTATTATTATATTTTTTTCAAATTAAATACAATTTTATTGATAAATATTCTAATAATAATCAAAAAATAAATTAATAATCTATTAATAATAAGATAGATATTAATTAAAATATAATTACAAAACTTAAAATGATTAAGAAGCAAAGAAAAATATATGACTATATAATAATTTTTTATTTTTGAAATTTTTATTCTTTTAATAAGTATATCTATATTTTTTTAATGAAAAAATAATTTATATAAATTATATTTGTCTAACTCATAATTTATTTTGTAATTAATATTTATATAAAAATAAACAAATAAATAATTAAAATGAATATTTAAAATTATAATAAAAAAAATATATTGAGATTTATTATTTATTATTTAGGGTTATCGGTTAAAAGGATTATTATTTATTATCTAGGGTTTTAGAGATTTAGGAGTTATTGAATTAAGGGTTTAGGCATTTAGTGGTTTATAGGTTTTATTTAAACTATAAAATATCAAAAAAATATATTTTTTTTTATTTTTTCACATTTTCAAAGTTTATAATCTTTGAAAATATAATAATTTTTAAAATTTTTTTCAAAGGTGAATTTAATATTTAGTTAAATAATTATTATATTTAAATATCTTATAAATTCAATATAAACAATTTTATTGATAAATATTCTAATAATGATCAAAAAAAAATTAATAATCTATTATTAATAAGATAGATATCAATTAAAATATAATTACAAAACCAATAATGATTCAGAAGCATGACAAATTATATTATTATATAATAATTTTTTGTTTTTGATTTTTTTTTTCTTTTAATAAGTTTATCTATATTTTTTTTGATGAAAAATAATTTATGTAAATTATAATTGTCTAACTCATAATTTATTTTGTAATTAATATTTATATAAAAATAAACAAATAAATAATTAAAATGATATAAATTAATTTTAATTATAATAAATATTAATTAAAAAAGTATTCATTTTAATATTTTATAATGAAATTACAATAAAAATAATATTATTAATATTTATCAATTAATAAACTATATTTTTATTGAAAAAAATAAAAATTGTCTAACCCATAAATATTTATAATTAAATTTATAAATATATTTTTTTCATTATAAATATTTTTTTCATTATAAATATTTTTTTCATTTTAAACTATATCTAATTTTAATTAGACTAGTATACCCAAAATAATATTATAAATATTTATAATACTTATATTTTTTGTTTTTAATTTTTTTTCTTTTAATAAGTTTATCTATATTTTTTTTGATAAAATAAATTTATAGAAATTATAATTATCTAACTCATAATTTATTTTATAATTAATATTTATATAAAAATAAATAAATAAATAATTAAAATGAATATTTAAAATTATAATGAAAAAAATAAAAATGAGATTTATTGTTTATTATTTAGGATATATCTGATTAAAAAAATTATCTATTTAGGATTTTCGAGATTTAGAAGTTATTCATTTAAGTATTTAGGCATTTAGTGGTTTATAGGTTTTATTTAAACAATGAAATAACAAATAAATTATTTTTGATATTTTTTCATATTTTCAAAGATTATAATCATTGAAAATATAATAATTTAAAATTTTTTAAAAATGTGAATACAATATTTAGTAATAATAATTATTATAACAATATATAATATAAACTAAATATAAACGATTTTATTGAAAGATATTATATCAATTATCAAAAAATAAATTAATAAACTATTATTAATTTGATAGATATAAATTAAAATTTAATTACAAAAACTAAAATGATTTAAAATCAAAGTAAATTTATTACTAAATAATAATTTTTGTTTTTTAGTTTTTGCCTCATTTTATAAGATTATATTTTTTTTTGATAAAAAATAAATTATTTAAATTATATTTGTATCACTCATAATTTATTTTGTAATAAATATTTCAATAAATTATTTAAATTATATTTAAGGTTTATGAGTTTAAAGGTTTAAGTATTTAGGGGCTTCGGGGTTTTGGAGTTTAGAGATATATGTGTTTAGGTATTTAATAGTTAATAAATTTTAATTAAACAATGATATAACAAAAATATATTTTTTATTATCTTCTCACATTTTTTAATGTTATAACCTTTGAAAATATAACAATTTTTAAATTTTTTTTAAATGTGAATACTATATTTAGTTATGATAATATTAATAATTACATATAATATAAATTATAATGAAAAATAATTTTTATAATCAAAAATATTTATTATAATGAAAAAAATAATATTTCATTATAATATTGTGATTAATATTAAAAATATTTATAATATTTATAATTTTAAAGAATAAATATCATTATAAATATATTACAAAATAAATTATAATATTTATAATGAAATTAATAAACTATATTTATAATTAGACAATTATAAATATAAGCAATTATATTGATAGATATTATATTAATGATCAAAAAATAAATTAATAAACTATTATAAATAAGATAGATATTATTTAAAATATATTTGCAAAACCTAATTTATTCAAAATCAAAGTAAAATAAATTACTAAATAATAATGTTTTTGATGTTTTGCTTCTTTTAATAAGTTTATATTTTTTGTTCTTAAAAGTATATTATTTAAATTATATTTGTCTTCCTCATAATATATTTTGTAATTTACAATTCTATCAAAATAAACTAATAAATAATTAAAATGAAAATTTAAAATTATAATGAATAAAAATTAAAGTGAGATTTATTATTTATTATTCAAGATATACAGGTTTAATAGTTTAGGAGTTTAGTGATTTAATTATTTACACCTTTAGTGATTTATAGTTTTTATTTAAAGAATGAAAAAACAAAAAAAAATTATTTTTTTGATTTTTTTAAATTTTTGAAGGTTATAACCTTTGAAAATATAATAATTTTTAATTTTTTTAAATGTGAATATAATATTTAGTTATAATAATCTTAATAATTATATATAATGTAAACTCGATATAAATAATTTTATTGATAGATAATTTTTAATTTTTAAATTTTACTTCTTTTATAAGCGTATATATATTTTTTGATTACAATTAAATTATTTAAATTATATTTGTCTTAATCATAATTTATTTTATAATAAATATTTCTATAGAAATAAACTAATAAATAATTAAATGAATATTTAAAATTATAATAATTAGAAATAAAAATTAGATTTATTAATTATTATGTATTATATAGTGGTTTAATAGTTTATGTATTTAAGTATTACGGGGTTTAGGAGTATAATGATTTAATTGTGTATGTATTTACTAGTTTATAGGTTTTATTTAAATAATAAAATAACAAAAAATTTATTTTTATTATTTTTTGATATTTTCAGAGGTTATAACCTCTGAATATATAATAATTTTTAAATTTTTTTCAAAAGCAGATTCAATATTTAGTTATAAAAATCATTATATTTATATATCATATAAATTCAATATAAACAATTTTAGTGATTAATATTCTAATAATGATCTAAAAATAAATTAATAATCTTTTATTAATAAGATAGATATCAATTAAAATATAATTATAAAATATAAAATGATTAATAAGCAAACCAAAATATATAACTATATAATAATTTTTTGTTTTATAATTTTTTTTATTTTAAAAAGTTTATCTATATATTTTTTTGATTAAAAATAATTTACATAAATTATATTTATCTAACTCATAATTTATTTTTTAATTAATATTTATATAAAAATAAACAAATAAATAATTAAAATGAATATTTAAAATTATAATGAAAAAAATGAGATTTATTATTTATTATTTAGGGTATACCGGTTTAATTTAAATTATATATGTCTCTCTAATAATTTATTTTGTAATTAATATTTTTATAAAAATAAACTAATAAATAATTAAAATAAAAATTTAAATTTATACTGAATAAAAATAAAAATGAGATTTATGATTTTATTATTAATGTATACCAATTTAATTGTTTAAGTGTTTAAAGGTTTTGTCGTATAGGTGTTTAGGGATTCATGTTTTTAGGCATTTAGTGGTTTATATCTTTTATTTAAACAATAAAATAACAAAAAAATTGTAATTTTTTGTCATTTTCATAGGTTATAACCTTTGAAAATATAATAATATTTAAATTTTTTTGAAATGTGAATACAATAATTAGTTATAATAATTTTAATAATTATATATCATATAAATTCAATATAACAATTTTATTGATAGATATTATAATGATGATTAAAAATTAAATTACTAAACTATTAATAATAAGATAGATATTAATTAATAAATATTTACAAAACCCAAATTGATTCAAAATTAAAGTAAAAATATTAATTGATAATAATTTTTAATTTTTAAATTTTTACTTCTTTTATAAGCGAATTAATTTTTTTTATTAAAAATAAATTATTTAAATTATATTTGTTACACTCATATTTTATTTTGTAATAAAAATTTATATAAAAATAAACTAATAAATAATTAAAATGAATATTTAAAATTATAAAAAATTGAAATAAAAATTAGATTTCTTAATTATCAAGTAGTATATAGCGGTTTAATAGTTTATGTATTTAGACCTTACGGGCTTTAGGATTTTACTGATTTAACTTTGTATGCATTTAGTGGTTTATAAGTTTTATTTAAAAATTAAAATAACAAAATATTTATTTTTATTATTTTATTATATTTTCAAAGGTTATAACCTTTTAAAATACAAAAATTTTTAAATTTTTTTCAAATGTGAATTCAATATTTAGTACTTATAATCATTATATTTATATATCATATAAATTGAATATAAACAATATTATTTATAAATAATCTAATAATGATCAAAATATAAATTAATAATCTTTTATTAATAAAATATATATCAATTAAAATATAATTACAAAACCTATAATGATCTAGAAGAAAAACAAATTATATTACTATATAATAATTTTTTGTTTTTATTTTTTTTTTCTTTTAATAAGTTTATCTATATTTTTTTTGCTGAAAAATAATTTACATAAATTATATTTGGCTAACTCATAATTTATTTTTTAATTAATATTTATATAAAAATAAACAAATAAATAATTAAAATGAATATTTAAAATTATAATTAAAAAATGGGATTTATTCTTTATTATTTAAGGTATACTAGTTTAATTTAAATTATATATGTCTCACTAATAATTTATTTTGTAATTAATATTTCAATAAAATAACACTTAAATCTATAAACTCTTAAACACAAAAGCCCCTAAACACTTAAAACTTTATACTCGTAAACCTTAAAATATAATTTAAATAATTTATTTTTCATCAAAAAAAAAATAAGCTTATAAAAAGAAGCAACAACTAAAAAACAAAAATTATTATTTGGTAATAAATTTTACTTTGATTTTTAATAATTTTAGGTTTTGCAATTATATTTTAATTTATATCTATCATATTAATAATAGCTTTTTTTTTTGATAATTAATATCATATCTATCAATAAAATTGTTTATATTTAGTTTATATTATATATAATTATAATGATTCTTATTACTAAATATTGTATTCACATTTTTAAAAAAATTTAAAATCATTATATTTTCAAAGGTTATAACCTTTGAAAATGTGAGAAAATATCAAAAATAATTTTTTTATTAATTCATTGTTTAAATAAATCCCATAAACTACTAAATTCCTAAACACTTAAGTCAATAACTCTGAAATCTAGAAAAACCTAAATAGATAATCCTTTTAAACAGGTAAACCCTAAATAATAAATAATAAATCTCAATATTATTTTTTTCATTATAATTTAAAATATTCATTTTAATTATGTATTTGTTTATTTTTATTAAATCTTAATTACAATATAAATTATGAGTTATACAAATATAATTTATATAATTTATTTTTCATCAAAAAATATAGAAAAACTTATAAAAAGAAGAAAAAATTTCAAAACAAAAATTTATTATATAGTAATATACTTTGCTTTCCTTCTGAATCATTTTAGGTTTTGTAATTATATTTTAATTCATATCTATCTTATTAATAATAGATTATTAATTTATTTTTTGATCATTATTATAATATTTATCAATAAAATTATTTATATTGAATTTATATGAAACATAAATATAAAGATTATTATAACTAAATATTGAATTCACTTTTGAAAAAAATTTAAAAATTATTATATTTTCAATGGTTATAACATTTGAAAATAAAAAAAAAATAATAAGAATAAATTTTATGTTTATTTATTTTCTAATAGAAACCTATAAACACTAAATGCATACATAGTTAAATTCGTAAACTCCTAAATCTCATAATTCCTAAATATATAAAACATTAAACTGCTATATACTACTTAATAATTAATAAATTTAATTTTTATTTCTATTTATTATAATTTTAAATATTTATTTTAATTATTTTTTAGTTTATTTCTATAAAAATATTTATTACAAAATAAATTATGAGTGTAAGAAATATAATTTATATAATTTATTTTTAATCAATAAAATTATTTACGCTTATAAAATAAGTAAAAATTTAAAAATTAAAAATTATTATTAAGTAATATATTTTACTTTAATTTTGAATCAATTTGGGTTTTGTAAATATTTTTTAATTAATATATAACTTATTTTTAATAGTTTATTAATTTAATTTTTGATAATTATTATAATATCTATCAATAAAATTGTTTATATTGAATTTATTTGATATATAATTATTAATATTATTATAACTAAATATTATATTCACATTTCAAAAAATATTAAATATTATTAGATTTTCAAAGGTTATGACCTATAAAAATGAGAAAAAATTACAAATTTTTTTTTTGTTATTTTATTGTTAAAATAAAACCTATAAACCACTAAATGCCTAAAAACACAAATCGCTAAACTCCTAAATGAAAAAACCTCTACATACTTAAACAATTAAACTAGTATACATTAATAATAAATCGTAAATTTCATTTTAATTTTTTTCAGTTTAATTTTAAATTTTTATTTTAATTATTTATCAGTTTATTTTTATAGAAATTTATATACAAACTAAATTATTAGAAATATAGATCTAATTTAAATTAAACCGGTATACCCTAAATAATAAATAATCAAACTCATTTTTTTTTCATTATAATTTTATATAATCATTTTAATTATTTATTTGTATATTTTTATATAAATATTAATTACAAAATAAATTATGAGTTAAACAAATATAAATTATATAAATTATTTTTTCATCAAAAAAAATATAGATAAATTTTTAAAAACAAATTTCAAATCAAAAAATTATTATATAGTAATATATTTTGCTTAGCTTCTGAATCATTTTAATATTTGTAATTATATTTTATATGATATATATCTTATTAATAATAGATTATTAATTTATTTTTTGATTATTATTAGAATATTTATCAATAAAAATATTTATATTGAATTTATATGATATATAAATTTAATAATTATTATAACTAAATATTGTATTCTCTTTTAAAAAAAGTTTTAAAATTTTTATATTTTCAAAGATTAAAACCTTTGAACATGTGAAAATTTTAAAAATATATATATTTTTTGTTATTTCATTGTTTAAATAAAACCTATACACCACTAAATGCCTAAACACTTAAATCACTAGACTACAAAATCCCGATACCCCTATATAGATAATCCTTTATTTGTTTAATAATTAATAAATATCATTTTTATTTGTTTTCATTATAATTTTAAAAAATCGTTTTGATTTTTAGTTTTGTATTTGTAAATCTATAATAATTAAAAAATAAATTATGAGTTAAAAATATAATTTATAAATATTATTTGTCATCAAAAAATAGATAAGATTATAAAAAAATAAAAATTTAAAAACAAATAATTATTATTTAGTAATATATATTGCTTTGCTTTTGAATCATTTTAGGTTTTGATATTATATTTTTAGTAATATCAATATATTTCATAATAGATTTTTAATTTATTTTTTGATAATTTTTAGAAAATCTATCAATAAAATTGTTTATATTGAATTTATATGATATATAATTATTATGATTATTATAAATAAAGATTGTATTTACTTTTGAAAAAAATTAAAAATTATTATATTTTCAAATGTTATAACCTTAAAAAATGAGAAAAAATAATAAAAATAAATTTTTTGTATTTCATTTTTTAAATAAAACCTATAGATCATTAAATGATTACTTCCTTAAATCAGTAAGCTCATAAACCTCTAAACCCCTAAATACATAAAACTTTTAATATCTATATTCTACTTATTAAATGATAAATCTTATTTATATTTCTATTTATTATAATTTTAAATATTCATTTTAATTATGTATAGTTTGATTTTTTAGAAAAATTAATTCGAAATAAATTTAGAATGAGACAAATAATATTTAAATATTTATATTTAATCAAAAAAAAAATATAAGCTTAAAAAAAGAAAGAAAAATTATAAAATTAAATTTTATTATTTAGTAATATATTTTGATTTGATTTTGAATCATTTTGTGTTATGTAAATATATTTTAATTAATATTTAGATTTTTAATAATAGTTTGTTAATTTAATTTTTGATCATTATTATAATATCTATCATTAAAATTGTTAATATTTAATTTATATGATATATAATTAGTAAGATTTTATAATTATACATGGTATTTACATTTCAACAAATTTTAAAAATTATTTTCTTTTCAAAGATTATAAACCTTTGAAAATCAGAAAAAATCAAAAAAAAAAATTATTTTTATTGATTAAATAAAACCTATAAACCACTAAATGCCTAAAAACATAAATTGCTAAACATCTAAACGACAAAACCCCTAAATAATTTAATCATTAAACTGGTATATTATATATAATAAATAATAAATCTCATTTTTATTAGTATTCATTATAATTTTAAACATACATCTTAATTATTTATTAGTTTATTTTTATAGAAATATAAATTTAAAAAAAAATTATTAGTGAGACAAATATAATATAAACAATTTATTTTTCATCAAAAAATATATAAGCATATAAATGGATACAAAATTTAAAAATTTAAAATTAATTTTTGGTAAAATATTTCACTTTGATTTTGAATCATTTTAGGTTTTGCAAATATATTTAAAACAATATTTATTTTATTAATAATTGTTTATTATTTTTTTATGATCATATTATAATATATACCAATACAAAATAGTTATATTGAATTTATATTGATATTTAATTATTATGAGTATTAACTTCATATGTATTCACTTTTCGAAAAAAAATTAAAAATTATTATATTTTCAAAGGTTATAACCTTCAAAAATGAGAAAAAAAAAATACTTTTTTTATTTTATTTTTTAAATAAAACATATAATGCAATAAATGACTAAATACTAAAATGACTAAACTCCTAATCCCCGAAGCTCATATATACTCAAAACATTAAATTAGTCTACTCTAAATAATATCATAATTCTCATTTTTATTAGCATTCATTATATTTTAAATATTCATTTTAATTATTTATCAGTTTATTTTATAGAAAATAATTACAAAATAAATTATTATTAGACAGATATTATTTAAATAATTTATTTTTCATCAAAAAAATATATATGCTTAGAAAAAGCAGCAAAATTTTAAAAATAAAAAATTAT
>JAREIK010002283.1:69963-114134 GCA_029783825.1 Sapria himalayana | reverse complement strand
TAATTTATTGTTAACTTTTTAAAAGAAAAAAAAATTTCAAAACAAAAAAATATTTATATAGTAAGTAATTTTGCTTTTTTTCTGAATCATTTTACGTTTTGTATTATATTTAATTGATATCTATCTTATTAATAATAGATTATTAATTTATTTTTTGATCATTATTAGAATATTTATCAATAAAATTGTTTATATTGAATTTATATGATATATAAATAATATGATTTTTATAACTAAATATTGTATTCACACTTAAAAAAAATTTAAAAATTATTATAATTTCAAAGGTTATAACCTTTGAAAATATCAAAAAATAATTAAAATAATTTTATTATTATTTTATTTTTTTAATAAAACCTATAAACCACTAAATGCTTACACAGTTAAATCAGTAAACTCCTAAACCTCATAATGCCTAAATACATAAACCATTAAACCGCTATATACTACCTTATATTTTTAATAAATCTAATTTTTATTTCTATTTATTATAATTTTAAATATTCATTTTAATTATTTATTAGTTTATTTTTATAGAAATATTTATTACAAATAAATTATGAGTGTGACAAATATAATTTAAAACATATATATGCGTATAAAAGAAGTAAAAATTTAAAAATTAAAAATTATTATCTAGAAATATATCTTATGATAATTTTGATTCAATTTGGGTTTTGTAATTAATTTTTAATTAATATCCATCTTAATATCAATAGTTTATAAATTTAATTTTGATCATTATTAATATAGATATCAATAAATTTTTTTATATTGAATTTATATGATATATAATTATTAATATTATTATAACAAAGTATTGTATTCACATTTCAAAAAATTTTAAATATTATTATATTTTTAAAGGTTTTAACCTATGAAAATGAGAAAAAATTATAGAAATTTTTTTTGATATTTTATTTTTTTAAATAAAACGTATAAACCACTAAAAGGCTAAAAACATAAATTGCTAAAATCCTAAATGAAAAAACCTCTAAATAATTAATCCATTAAACTATTATACAGTAATAATAAATCAAAAATCTCATTTTAAATTTTATTCAGTATAATTTTAAATTTTTATTTTAAATATTTATCATTTTATTTTTATCGAAATATTAATTACAAAATAAATTATTAGTGAGAAATATCTAATTTAAATTAAACCAGTATCCCTAAATAATAAATAATAAATCTCATTTTTTTCATTATAATTTTAAATATTCTTTTTAATTATTTATTTGTTTATTTTTATAAATATATTAATTACATAATAAATTATGAGATAGACAAATATAATTTATATAAATTATTTTTCATCAAAAAAATATAGATATACTTTTTAAAAGAAAAAAAAATTCAAAACAAAAAATTATTATATAGTAATATATTTTGCATTGCTTCTGAATCATTTTAGGTTTTGAAATTATATTTTAATTCATATCTATCTTTTTAATAAAAGATTATTAATTTATTTTTTGATCATTATTAGAATATTTATAAATAAAATTGTTTATATTGAATATATATGATATATAAGTATAATTATTATTATAACTAAAGATTGTATTCACTTTAGAAAAAAATTTAGAATTTATTGTATTTTCTAAGGTTATAACCTTTGAAAATATCAAAAAAAAATCAAAAAATAAATTATTTGTTATTTTATTTTTTTAAAAAAACATATAAACCACTAAATACATATTTAGGTAAATCAGTAAACTCCTAAATACATCAACGATTAAACCACTATATACTACTTAATAATTAATAAATCAAATTTTTATTTTATTTATTATAATTTTAAATATTGATTTTAATTATTTATTAGTTTATTTTTATAAAATATTTATTGCAAAATAAATTATGAGTGCGACTAATATAATTTAAATTATTTATTTTTAATCAATAAAAATATATATGATTATAAAGTAAGTAAAAATTTAAAAATTAAAAATTATTATACAGTAATATATTATAGTTTAATCTTGAATCGATTTGGGTATTGTAAATATTTTTTAATTAATATCTATCTTATTATTAATAGTTTATTAAAAATAATTTTTGATCATTATTATATTATCTATCAATAAAATTGTTTATATTGAATTTATATGATATATAATTATTAATATAAAAATAACTACATATTGTATTCACATTTCAACAAATTTTAAATATTATTATATTTAAAATTGTAAATAAGTAATTATTAATATAATTATACTATATTCACATTTAAATATTATATTTTACAAAATAAATTATTTATGAGACAAATCTAATATAAATAATGTTAGGAAATAGATCGAATCAAGATGGACATAAAATACAACAATCGTGAAAGTGATAAAAGACGCACGAATTTGTTAACCCAGTTCGGATATAAATCCTATGTCTGGGGGCGATACCAAGCCAGGAGAAAAAAACACTCAAAGATGAAGAAAAATAGTGGAGTACAACAAACACTCTGAAATGAGATTGCTTACAAGAGTATTTATAGCCAAATCACTTGACTTCTATGCCAAAGACTTCTTTGCACACTAAAGACTTCTTTGCACGCCAAAGACTTCTATGCCAAAGACTTCTTTGCTTTGAAGACTCATTGACCATGTGTAATCAATCTTCACTTCTTAACAATCTCCCACTTGAAGATTGATCAGCTTTCCTCCACTTCCTTTTGGTACCACCAGGTTTTCCCGCGCTAATCATCAAGGCCAGTTGAAGCCGAGCACAGCTTCAACTTCTCCAACATAACCGCCTTGGCTAGCATGTCAGCAGGGTTCTTTTCTCCTTTGATCTTTTCCAGCTGTCGGGCCTTCTTCTCCAGAAGTTGTCGGATGAAGTGGTACTTGATCTCGATGTGTTTTGTCCACGAATGGAATGCGGGATTTTTTGCCAAATGGATCGCACTCTGGCTATCGCTATGAAGACCCACATCTGCCTGAGGTTTCCCTAATTCACCCAAGAATTGTTGAAGCCAAACAAGCTCCTTGGCCGCCTCAGTAATTGCCACGTACTCAACTTCTGTCGTGGATAATGTAACGATCTTATGCAGCTTTGAGACCCAGGATACGGCTGTACCGCCGTATGTGAATACATACCATGTAGTGCTCCTCCTTCTGTCATAGTCACTCCCTGCAAAGCCAGCATCAACAAACCCAAACAAGGTAAGCTTACTCTTACCAAACACCAATGCTCGGTCCTTAGTACCCCTCAGGTACCTAAGAATCCACTTAACAGCTTCCCAGTGCATCACTCCTGGATTGCTCATAAAACGACTAACTACTCCCACTGCATGTGCTATATCTGGTCGTGTACAAATCATAGCATACATCAGACTCCCAATGGCTGAGGCATATGGCGTGACTCTCATTTTTTTTGTTCGGAGTCAGTATGTGGTGAATCATGTCGGATAGTTTGAACTGGTTTCCCAATGGCATTCCAACTGGTTTTGCGTTTTTCATATTGAATCTGCACAATACCTTCTCAATATAATCTGATTGAGATAGCCATAACTTACCAGCACTTTTGTCCCTTATGATTTTCATACCCAAAATCTGTTTTGCCTCGCCAAGATCCTTCATGTCAAATCTCTTTGACAATTGATCCTTGAGCCTCTCAATTTCTTTTATATTTGATCTTGCGATCGACATGTCATCAACATACAAGAGTAGAATAATAATCGAGTCATCAAACCTCTTCACATAGCAACAATGATCAGCATTGCATCTAGAGAAATTAATCTCCAGCATGAAGTTGTCAAACTTTCTGTACCACTGCCGTGGAGCTTGTTTTAATCCATAAAGGCATTTCTTCAGGCGACAGACCTGCTGATCATTCTCAGTATATCCCTCTGGCTGCACCTTGTAAATCTCCTCGTTGAGATCTCCACGAAGGAAGGCCGTCTTTACATCCATCTGTTGTAACTCCAGGTTCTCTGTTGCTACCATGCTCAAAACTAGATGAATAGTAGTCAACTTTAACAACAGGTGTAAAGACATCCATAAAATCGATACCGTATCGCTGCTGAAATCCCTTCACTACCAGTCTCGCTTTGTACCACTTCTTTCCGTCTGATTCCTCTTTGATCCTGTAGGCCCATCTGTTCTGCAAGGCCTTCTTTCCTTCTGGGAGCCGACACAATTCCCATGTGTCATTCTTCTTTAAAGAGTTTATTTCGTCATTCATTGCAAGCTCCCACTTGTTCTTGTGATCATTGTTGATCACCTCTACATAACACCCAGGTTCCCCACAATCAGACAAAAGTAGATAATGAGAAGAAGGAGAGTACCTATCTGGGGCCCTTCTCTCTCTAGGCTCTCGACCCAATGCCAAGGGTGTGCTACAATCACCAATCGGTTTCTCCGATGTTGGTTTTGACTCTATTTCCGTTTGTTCGGTCTCGTCCGGTTGAACTCCCACTGAATCTGTCTCTGTTGATCCTATCGGTCTCAAAATCCCAGTATTTGAGATATCCAGATCAACATATTCTCCTTCCTTCTTGTCATCCTTCGGGTTTGCCGTACTGTCCTTGTACATCACATCCTCATTGAATATAACATTTCTACTGTGAATTATTTTCCGATTTTGATCATCCCAAAATCTATACCCAAATTCGTCAGTCCCATACCCAATGAATGTACATTTAATTGACTTAGTATCTAGCTTAGTCCGATCATCATTCAAAATATAGGCTGAACAACCAAAAGTGCGTAAGAAAGAAAGATCCACTTCCTTACCGCTCCAGACCTTTTCCAGTATCTTATTGTTCAGTTGGACAGAAGGCCCTCGATTGATTAAGAAGACAGCTGTATTGATTGCATCTGCCCAAAACATGGTTGGCAGCCCGCTCTTCAGTCGCATGCATCTGGCACGCTCATTCAGTGTCCTGTTCATCCTCTCAGCAATACCATTTTGCTGAGGTGTCCCCAGGATTGTCTTTTCCATCCGGATTCCATGGTCGGCGCAATAATTCTTGAAATTTTCACTGTTGTACTCGCCACCATTATCCGATCTGAGACATTTTACTCGCAAACATGCCTCATTCTCCACTAGTGTCTTCCATTTCTTGAAAGTGTCAAAGGCATCAGATTTTATTTTTAAGAAATACACCCATACCTTTCTAGTGGACTCATCGACGAATGTCATGTAGAACGCCGATCCACCAAGAGATAACACCAGTGCTGGCCCCCACAAATCGGTGTGGACAAGATCCAATTTTTCCTTCCTTGGAGTTCTTCCTGTGGTCGAGAAGCTCACCCGCTTCTGTTTCCCGAACACACAATGTTCACAAATACCCACATCCACCGATTTCAAT
This sequence comes from Sapria himalayana, assembly GCA_029783825.1. NCBI lineage: Eukaryota > Viridiplantae > Streptophyta > Magnoliopsida > Malpighiales > Rafflesiaceae > Sapria > Sapria himalayana. The sequence continues at coordinate 108,814 of JAREIK010002283.1, read as the reverse complement.
TTGGGCAACCGCCCTTTCAACTTCAACACGCTCATTCCTTTCTCGCTCATGTGGCCCAATCGATTATGCCACAAGTCAGCCTGTGATACTGTACCTGCAAGGGAGATATCTGTGCTTGATCCACCTACCATGTAGAGTGTTCCCGACTTTAGCCCTCGAGCCAAAGTTATTACTCCCCGACTGATCTTCCACTTCCCATCTCCAAACGTCGTGTGGAATCCATCACTATCCAGTTGTCCGACTGAGATCAAGTTCCTCTTCAGTCCTGGTATGTGTCTCACATCATGTAGAGTCCAGTATGACCCGTTCGTAGATTTTATCTGCACATCTCCCTTTCCTACAATTTTCAGGGGTTTGTTATCCGCAAGATAAACTAAACCAAAATCACCTGAAGTGTATGATTTCATGATGTCCTTGCTGCTTCATGAATGAAATGAGGCTCCTGAATCCACGACCCAATCATCGGATGAACTGCACACACTCAACGAGAGTGCATCCATGATCTCCGTCGTGGCGTTTGCTGTTCGGCCCTCCTTTTCATTCTTTGGTGCCCGACATTCACTCTTCATATGTCCGGGCTTCTCGCAGTTCCAACATACCATCTCCTTCTTGCCTTTGTTCTTGCCCTTGGATTTCGATCTTCCACGGTATATTCCCCGTGTGTCGGATCTTCCTCTTGACTCTGTATGAAGTGCAGAGCCAGACGACCCACCCGCCTGCTTTCTACGGGTTTCTTCATTTAACATCATGTCTCTGATGTTATCGAATTTCATCTTTTCCTTCCCAGACGAAGTACTCACCGATGTAACAACCACATCCCAACTATCAGGTAAATATGAGAGCAAAATTAACGCTTTTACCTCATCATCAAACACGATGTCCACAGACACCAGCTGTGTCGTGAGTTGGTTGAAGTCATTTAGGTGATCGGCCACCGACTTCCTCTCTTCCATTTGCAACTGGAACAGTTTCTTCATCAGCATGACCTTGTTCATTGCTGAGGGTTTTTCATACATGTCGGCAAGAGTCTGAAGAATTTCTTTCGTGCTCTTTGCTCCTTTCACGTGATAGGCAACATTCCGAGAGAGCGATAAGATTATTGCACTCATCGCCTTCCGATCGAGCACTTTCCAATCTTCATCACTTGTCTTCTCGGGCTTTTCTACAAGTGGTCCGTACAGGTCTTTCCTATACAGGTAAGCCTCCATCTGCATTCGCCAGAATCAAAAGTCGGAACCATTGAACGGTTCGACTGGAATTTTTCCTTCCATCTTGATTCCTTGAACCTCCCTCTGATACCAGTTGTTAGGAAATAGATCAAATCAAGATGGACAAAAAATACAACAATCGTGAAAGTGATAAAAGACGCACGAATTTGTTAACCTAGTTCGGATATAAATCCTACGTCTGGGGGCGATACCAAGCCAGGAGAAAAAAACACTCAAAGAGGAAGAAAAATAGTGGAGTACAACACACACTATGAAATGAGATTGCCTACAAGAGTATTTATAGCCAAATCACTTGACTTCTACGCCAAAGACTTCTTTGCACGCCAAAGACTTCTTTGCACGCCAAAGACTTCTTTGCACGCCAAAGACTTCTTTGCTTTGAAGACTCCTTGACCATGTGTAATCAATCTTCACTTCTTAACAAATAATTTATTTTTCATCAAAAAAAAATATATCCTTATAAAAAGAAGCAAAATTTTAAAAACAAAAATTTATTATTTAGTAATATATTTTATTTTGATTTTAAATCATTTTAGATTTTGTAATTAAATTTTAATTTATATCATTCTTATCAATAATAGTTTATTAATTTTTTATTAATCATTATTATAATTTGTATTAATAAAATTATTTATATTGAGTTTATATTATATATAATTATTAAGATTATTATAACTAAATATTATATTCACATTTTATAAAATTGAAAATTATTATATTTTCAAACGTTATATCCTTCAAAAATTAAAAAAGAATCAGAAAAATAAATTTTTTATTTTTTTATTCTTTAAATAAAAACTATAAATCACTTAAGGCCTAAACACTTAAATCACTAAACCCCAAAACACCTAAATACTTAAGGCATTAAACTAGTATATCCTAAATAATAAATAATAAATCTCAATTTTATTTGTATTCATTATAATTTTAAATATTCATTTTAATTATTTATTAGTTTATTTTTATAGAATTATAAATTAAAAATAAATTATGAGGAAGAAAAATATAATTTAAATATATATACTTTTTATTAAAAAATATAAACTTATAAAAAGAAACAAAACATCAAAAAAAATTATTATTTAGTAATATATTTTATTTTGATTTTGAATAAATTTACGATTTGCAAATATATTTTAAATAAAATCTCTCTTATTAATAATTGTTTATTAATTTATTTTTTGATTATTAATATAATATATATCAATATAATTCTTTATACTGAATTTACATGATATATAATTATTAAGATTATCATAACTAAATATAGTATTCATAATAAAAAAAATAAAAATTATTATATTTTAAAAGGTTATAACCTTAAAAAATGATAAAAAATAACAAAAATAAATTTTTGTTATATCATTGTTTAAATAAAACTTAAAAACCATTAAATGCCTAAACACATAAATCTCTAATCTCCTAAACCCCAAAGCCCCTAAATACATAAACCTTTAAACTAGTATACCTTAAATATAATTTAAATAATATATGAAATATTAATTACAAAATAAATTATGAGTGATACAAATATAATTTAAATAATTTATTTTTCATCAAAAAATATATAAGCTGATAAAAAGTAGCAAAAACTAAAAAACAAAAATTATGATTTAGTAATAATTTTTAAATTGTTTTTGAATCATTTTAGGTTTTTAAATTATATTTTAATTTATATATATCATATTAAAGATAATATATTAATTTATTTTTTGATAATTGATATAATATATATCAATAAAATTGTTTATATTTAGTTTATATTCTATATAATTATAATGATTATTATTACTAAATATTGTTTTCACATTTTTAAAAAAATTAAAATTTTTATATTTTAAAGTTTATAATCATTGAAAATGTGAAAAATATCAAAAATATTTTTTTTTTGTTATTTCATTGTTTAAATAAAAGATATAAACCACAAATGCCTAAAAACATAAATCACTAAACTCCTAAATAATAAAACCTCTAAATACTTAAACCATTAAACTGGTAAACATTAATAATAATTCATAAATCTCATTTTAATTTTTATTCAGTATAATTTTAAATTTTTATTTTAATTATTTATTAGATTATTTTTATAGAAATATTAATTACAAAATAAATTATTAGTGAGACAGATCTATTTTAAATTAGATGGGTATACCCAAAATAATAAAGAATAAATCTCAATATTATTTTTTTCAATATAATTTTAAATATTCATTTTAATTATTTATTTGTTTATTTATTTATAAATATTAATTACAAAAAAAAATGAGTTTGACAAATATAATTTATATAAATTAATTTTAATCAAAAAAATATGGATAAACTTTTTAAAAGAAAAAAAAATTTCAAAACAACAAATTATTATATAGTAATATATTTTGATTTCTTCTGAATCATTTTAGGTTTTGTAATTATATTTTAATTGATATCTATCTTATTAATAATATATTATTAATTTATTTTTTGATCATTTTTAGAATATTTATCAATAATGTTGTTTATATTGAATTTACATGTTATATAATTATAAAGATTATTATAACGAATATTATATTTACATTTGAAAATAATTTAAAAATTATTATATTTTTAAACGTTATCATCTTAGAAAATGAGATAAATAATTTTTTTGTTATTAAAAGTAAAGTATTTTAATTATACTTGTCTTCCTCATAATTTATTTTTAATTTATAATTTTATAAAAATAAACTAATAAATAATTAAAATTAATATTTAAAATTATAATGAATACAAATAAAATAGAGATTTATTATTTATTATTCAGGATATACTAGTTTAATGGTTTAAGTATTTAGGTGTTTTGGGGTTTAATGATTTAAGTATTTAGGCCTTTAGTGATTTGTATTTTTTATTTAAAGAATGAAAAAATAAAAAAATTAATTTTTTGATTTTTTTTAATATTTGAAGGTTATAATTTTTGAAATTATCATAATTTTTAATTTTTTTTAAATGTGAATATAATATTAGTAATAATAATCTAAATAATTATATATAATGTAAACTCAATATAAATAATTCTATTTAGTATTATTATAATAATGATCAATAAAAGATTAATAAACAATTATTAATAAGAATGATATAAATTAAAATATAATTTCATAATCTAAAATGTTTGAAAATAAAAATAAATATATTACTAAATAAAAAATTTTTGTTTTTAAAATTTTGCCTATTTTTATAATGATATATTTTTTTTTTTGATGAAAAATAAATTATTTAATTTTGATCTATCTTAATAATAATTTATTTTGTAATTAATATTTCTATAAAAATAAACTGATAAAAAATTAAAATAAAATGATTAAAATTATACTTAATAAAAATTAAATTGAGATTTATGAATTTTTATTAATGTCCACCTGTTTAATAGTTTAAGTATTTAAAGGTTTTGTCATTTAGGAGTTTAGCAATTTATATTTTTAGGCATTTAGTGGTTTATAGGTTTTATTTAAACAATAAAATAAAAAAAGAATTGTATTTTTTCTCATTTTCATAGATTATAACATTTGAAAATATAATAATTTTTAAAATTTTTTGAAATGTGAATACAATATTTTGTTATAATAATATTAATAATTATATATCATATAAATTCAATATAAACAATTTTATTGATAGATAATATAATAATGATCAAATTTAAATTAATAAACTATTAATAAAAAGATTGATATTAATTAAAAAAAATTTACAAACCCCAAATTGTTTCAAAATTAAAATAAAATATATTACTGGATAATAATTTTTAATTTTTAAATTTTTACTTCTTTTATAAGCATATATTTTTTTTGATTAAAAATAAATTAATTAAAATATATATGTATCTCACATAATTTAATTTGTAATAAATATTTCTATAAAAATAAACTAATAAATAATTAAAATGAATAATTAAAATTTTAATAAATAGAAATAAAAATTTGATTTATTAATTATTAAGTAGTATATAGTAGTTTAATGGTTTATATATTTAGGCATTATGAGGTTTAGGAGTTTACTGATTTAACTGTGTATGCATTTATTGGTTTATAGGTTTTATTAAAAAAATAAAATAATAAAAAATTCATTTTTATTATTTTTGATATTTTCAAAGGTTATACCTTTGAAAATATAATAATTTTTAAATTTTTTTCAAAAGTAAGTTGAATATTTAGTTATAATAATCATTATATTTATATATCATATAAATTCAATATAAACAATTTTAATGATAAATATTCTAATAATGATCAATAAATAATTATTTTTTGTTTTGCAATTTTTTTTCTTTAAATAAGTTTATGTATATTTTTTTGATGAAAAATAATTTATATAAATTATATTTGTCTAACTCATCAATTATTTTGTAATTAATATTTATATAAAAATATACAAATAAATAATTAAAATGAATATTTTAAATTATAATGAAAAAAAATGAGTTTTATTATTTATTATTTAGGGTAAACCGGTTTAATTAAAATTAGATCTATCTAACTAAGAATTTATTTTGTAATTAATATTTTTATAAAAATAAACAAATAAATAATTAAAATGAATATTTAAAATTAAACTGAATAAAAATTAAAATGAAATTTATGATTTATTATTAATGTATACCAGTTTAATTGTTTAAGTATTTAGAGGTTTTGTCATTTAGAAGTTTAGCGATTTATGTTTTTAGGCATTTAGTGGTTTATAGGTTTTATTAAAAAAATAAAATAATAAAATTTATTTTTTTTATTTTTTGATATTTTCAAAGGTTATAACCTTTGAAATTATAATAATTTTTAATTTTTTTTAAGTGTGAATACAATATTTAGTTATAATAATCTTTATAATTATATATCATGTTAATTCAATATAAATAATTTTAGTGATAAATATTCTAATAATGATCAAAAAATAAATTAATAATCTATTATTAATAAGATAGATATATATTAAAATATAATTACAAAACATAAAATGATTCACAAGCAAACCAAAATATATTACTATATAATAATTTTTTGTTTTGTAAATTTTTTTTATTTTAAAAAGTTTATCTATATTTTTTTGATTAAATAATTTATATAAATTATATTTGTCCAACTCATAATTTATTTTTTAATTAATAATTTTATAAAAATAAATAAATAATAATTAAAATGAATATTTAAAATTATAATGAAAAAAAATGAGATTTATTATTTATTATTTAGGGTTTACCGGTTTATTTAAGTTATATCTGTCTAACTAATAATTTATTTTGTAATTAATATTGCTATAAAAACAAACTGATAAATAATTAAAAGAAAAATTTAAAATTATACTGAATAAAAATTAAAATGAGATTTATGATTTATTATTAATGTATACCAGTTTAATGGGTTAAGTATTTTGATGTTTTGTCATTTAGGAGTTTAGCAATTTATCATTTTAGGCATTTAGTGATTTATAGGTTTTATTTAAACAATAAAATAAGAAAAATAAATTGTAATTTTTGGTCATTTTCAAATGTTATAACCTTTGAAAATTTAATAATATTTAAAATTTTTTGAAATTTGAATACAATATTTAGTTATAATAATTTTAATAATTCTATATCATATAAAATAAAAATAAACAATTTTATTGATAGATATTATAATAATGATCAAAAATTAAATTAATAAACTATTTATAATAAGATAGATATTAATTAAAAAATATTTACAAAACCTAAATTGATTAAAAATTTAAGTAAAATATATTAGTTGATAATAATTTTTAATTTTTAATAATATTTCTTTTATACTTCTTTTAAAAGCATATATATTTTTTTTGATTAAAACTAAATTATTTAAATTAGTCGCACTCATAATTTATTTTGTAATAAAAATTTCCATAAAAATAAACAAATAAATAATTAAAATGAATATTTAAAATATTAATAAAATTAAATAAAAATTAAATTTATTAATTATTAAGTAGTATATAATAGTTTAATGGTTTATGTATTTAGGCATTACAGGGTTTAGGAGTTTACTGATATAAATGCGTATGCATATAGTGGTTTATAGGTTTTATTTAAAAAATAAAATAACAAAAAATTTATTTTTATTTTTTTTCATATTTTCAAAGGTTATAAACCTTTGAAAATATGATAATTTTTAAATTTATTTCAAAAGTGAATTCAATATTTAGTTATAATAATAATTATATTTATATATCATATAAATTCAATATAAACAATTTTTTTGATAAATATTCTAATAATGATCAAAAAATAAATTAATAAACAATTATTAATAAGATAGATATCAATTAAAATATAATTATAAAATCTAAAATGATTCAGGAGAGCAAAATTTTTTACTATATAATAAATTTTAGTTTTTAAATTTTTTTTTCTTTTTTTAAGTTTATCTATATTTTTCGATGAAAAATATAATATATACATTATATTTATCTAACTCTTAATTTATTTAGAAGTTAATATTTATATAAAAATAAACGAATAAATAATTAAAATGAATATTTAAAATTATAATGAAAAAAATAATATTGATATTTATTATTTATTAGTTAGGGTATACTAATTTAAAAGGATTATCTTTTTAGGGTTTTAGAGATATAAGAGTTATTGAATTAAGTGTTTAGGCATATAGTGGTTTATAGTATTTATTTAAACAATGAAATAACAAAAAAACTATTTTTGATATTTTCTCACATTTTCAAAGGTTATAACCTTTGAAAATATAATAATTTTAAAATTTTAAAAATGTGAATACAATATTTTGTAATAATAATCATTATAATTATATATAATCTAAACAAAATATAAATAATTTTTCTGATAGATATTAAATCAATTATCAACAAATAAATTAATATGCTATTATAAATATGATAGATATAAATTAAAATATAATTGCAAAACCTAAAATTATTCAAAATCAAAGTAAAATTTATTACTAAATATTACTTTTCTTTTTAGTTTTTGCTTCTTTTTATTACCTTATAAATTTTTTTTGATGAAAAATAAATTATTTAAATTAAATTTGTGTCACTCATAATTTATTTTGTAATTAATATTTTAATAAATTATTTAAATTATAATTAAGGTTTATGAGTTTAAAGGTTTATGTGTTTAGGGGATTTTGTTTTATGGAGTTTAAAGATTTATGTGTTTAGAGATTTAGTGGTTTATAAGATTTATTTAAACAATGATATAACATAAAATTTATTTTTTTTATTTTTTCTAATTTTTGAAGGTTATATCCTTTGAAAAAATAATAATTTTTAAATTTTTTTCAAATGTAAATATAATATTTATTTATAATAATCTTCATAAATATAAGTCATTTAAATTCAATATAAATAATCACATTTCTAGATATTATAATAATGATCAAAAAATTAATTAATAAACTATTATTAATAAAATAGATATTATTAAAAAAGTATTTGCAAAATCTAAATTTAATCATATCAAAGTAAAATATATTACTAAATTATAATTTTTTTTAATGTTTCGTTTTTTAATAAATTTAAATTTTTGTATTAAAAATAAATTTTTAAATTATATTTGTCTTACTCATAATTTATTTTGTAATTTATAATTTTATAATAATAAACTAATAAATAATTAAAATGAATATTTAATATTATAATGAATACAAATAAAATTGAGATTTATTATTTATTATTCAGGATATACCAATTTAATGGTTTAAGTATTTAGGTGTTTTGTGGTTTAGGAGTTTAGTAATTTAATTGTTTAGACCTTAAGTGATTTATAGATTTTATTTAAAGAATGAAAAAACAAAAAATTTAATTTTTTGAATTTTTTTAATTTTTGAAGGTTATAACCTTTGAAAATATAATAATTTTAAATTTTTTTTAAATGGGAATATAATATTTAATTATAATAATCTTAATAATTATATATAATGTAAACTCAATATAAATAATTTTATTAATAGATATTATAATAATGACCAATGAATAAATTAATAAACTAGTATTTATAAGAATGATATAAATTAAAATATAATTGTAAAATCTAAAATGATTCAAAATCAAAATAAGAAATATTACTAAATAGTAATTATTTATTTTTAAAAACTTACCTTTTTTTATCGGCATTTTTTTGATGAAAAATAAATTATTTAAACTATATATGTTGCACTAATAATTTATTTTGTAATTAATATTTCTATAAAAATAAATTGATAAATAATTAAATTGAATATTTAAAATTATAATGAATACTAATAAAAATAAGATTTATGATTTATTATATGGACTATACTAATTTAATGTTTTAAGTATTTATGGGCTTCGGGGTTTAGGAGTTTAGTCATTTTAGAATTTAGTCATTTTAGAATTTAGTCAATTAGTGGTTTATAGGTTTTATATAATAAATAAAATAACAAAAAACTTATTTTTATTATTTTTTCTCATTTTTGAATGTTATAACCTTTGAAAATATAATAATTTATAATTTTTTTAAAAAGTGAATGCAATATGAAGTTATAATAATCATAATAATTATATATCATATAAATTTAATATAAACTATTTTATTGATATATATTATAATAATGATCATATAAAAGTAATAAACAATTATTAATAAGATAAATATTGGTTAAAATATATTTTCAAAACCTAAAATGATTCAAAATCAAAGTGAAATATTTTACGAAATATTAATTTTAAATTTTTAAATTTTTGTATCCATTTATAAGCCTATATATTTTTTGATGAAAAATAAAATATTTAAATTATATTTGTCTCACTAATAATTTATTTTTTAATTTATATTTCTATAAAAAAAAAATAATAAATAATTAAAATGTATATTTAAAATTAAAATTAATACTAATAAAAATGAGATATATGATTTATTATTTAGGGTATAACAATTTAATTGTTTAAATTTTTTGTGGTTTGGGGTTAATGAGTTTATGGATTTATATGTTTACACATTTAGGAATTTATAGGTTTTATTTAATCAAAGAAATAACAAAAAAAAATTTTTTATGAATTTTCATGATTTTGAAATGCTATAACCTTTAAAAATATAATAATATTTTAATAGTTATAAAATAGAAATACAATACTTAGTTATAATAATCTTAAAAAAAATATTTGTTGTAAATTCAATATAAAAAAATTTATTAATATATATTATTATAATGATCAAAAAATAAAATAATAAACTATTATTAATAAGATAGATATTAATTAAAATATATTTGCAAAAACCAAAATAATTAAAAATCAAAGTAAATTATATTTCTAAATAAAAGTTTACATTTTTGAAATTTTGTTTATTTTTATAAGCTTATTTTTTTTCATAAAAAATAATTTATTTAAATTATATATGTCTCACTCATTATTTAATTTGTAATTAAAATTTCTATAAAAATAAATTAAAAAATAATTAAAGTGAATATTTAAAATTATAATGAATACAAATAAATTTGAGATTTATTATTTATTATTTAGGTTATATAGGTTTAATGGTTTAAGTATTTAGGGGATTTTGGTGTTTAGGAGTCTAGAGATTTAAATGTTTAGGCATTTAGTGGTTTATAAGTTTTATTTAAATAATAAAAAAATTATTTTTGTGATTTTTTATCATTTTTGAAGGTTATAACCTTTGAAAATATAATAATTTTTAAATTTTTTCAAAACTAAATATAATATTTAGTTATAATAATCTTAATAATTATAAGAAATTTAAATTGAATATAAGTAATTTTATTGTTATATATTATAAAATTGATCAAATAATAAATTAATAAACTTTTATTAATAAGATTGATAGAAATTAAAATATAATTTCAAAACCAATATATAATGATTCAAAATCAAAGTAAAATATATTACTAAATAATAATTTGTTGTTTTTAAATTTTTACATATTTTTATAAGCTTATATTTTTTTTTGATTAAAAATAAATTATTAAAATTATATTTGTCTAACTCATTATTTATTTTGTAATTCATATTTCTATAAAAAATAAACTAATAAATAATTAAAATGAATATTTAAAATTATAATGAATACAAATTAAAATGAGATTTATGATTTATTATATGTGGTATACCGGTTTAATGGTTTAATTATTTAACAGTTTTGTCGTTTAGGAGTTTATCAATTTATGTTTTTAGGCATTTAGTGGTTTATAGGTTTTATTTATATAATAAAAATTAAAAAAATTTTTTTTTTAGATTTTTTATGATTTTCAAAGGTTATAACCATTAAAAATAAATTAATATTTAAATTTTTTTGAAATGTGAATATAATATTTTGTTATAATAATATTAATAATTATATATGATATAAATTCAATAGAAATAATTTTATTTATAGATATTATAATAATGATCAAAATTTAAATTAATAAAATATTAATAATAAGATAGATATTAATTAAAAAATATTTACAAAACCCAAATCGATTCAAAATTAAAGTAAAATATATTAGTGGATAATGATTTTTAATTTTTAAATTTTTACTTCTTTTATAAGCGTATATATATTTTTTTTATTAAAAATAAATAATTTAAATTATATGTGTCGCACTTATAATTTATTTTGTAATAAAAATTTCTATAAAAATAAACTAATATATAATTAAAATGAATATTTAAAATAATTATAAATTGAAATAAAATTAAATTTATTAATTTTAAAGTAGTATATAGCGGTTTATTGGTTTATGTATTTAGGCAATATGGGGTCTAGGAGTTTACTGATATGACTGTGTATGTATTTAGTGGTTTATAGGTTTTATTTAAAAAATAAAATAACATAAAAATTATTTTTATTATTTTTTCATATTTCAAAAGGTTATAACCTTTGGAAATATAATAATTTTTAATTTTTTTTCAAAATTGAATTCAATATTTAGTTATAATAATAATTGTATTTATATATCATGTAAATTCAATATAAACAATTTTATTGATAAAGATTCTAATAATGATCAAAAAATAAATTATTAATCTATTATTAATAAGATATATATCAATCATAATATAATTAGAAAACCTAAAATGATTCAGATACAAAGCAAAATATATTACTATTTAATAATTTTTTGTTTTGAAATTTTTTTTTCTATTAAAAAAGTTTATCTATATTATTTTGATGAAAAATAATTTATATAAATTATATGTGTGCCTCATAATTTATTTTGTAATTAATATTTATATAAAAATAAACAAATAAATAATTAAATTTGAATATTTAAAATTAAAATAAAAAAAATGAGATTTATTCTTCATTATTTAGAATATACCGGTTTAATTTAAATTATATATGTCTCACTAATAATTTATTTTGTAATTAATATTTCTATAAAAATAAACGGATAAATAACTAAAATAAAAATTAAAATTATACTGAATAATTAATATAATTTATTTTGTTCCTCTCTCAACTCTAGAATTATTGCTAAAGCTCTAACCAAAATAATAGGAGTTTATTATTTATCTCTATTATGTATCATCATATTTGATGTTGAATCACTGGGCTATCAAAGGTAATTTGACTCGTATACGCTAACAGACTAAACCAAAGTTGTACCCCTATGTGTTGAAATAGCTCGTTGTTGAGGATGCTATTTATATTGATTATTGTAATTTCTTCTAAAATATCTATCATGCACACACTCAAAGCAATTTTTTTAAAACATAGTTCACCTCTAAAAAAATAACCTCCTTGTAGCCTATTAGAACAAACTAGCCCCAGGGCGATTTGAGCAGGGCAAGAAGTATGGGCTCTCTTTTAATTAAGAATCAAAAGATTTATTTTATTGGCAAATTAAGCCCTTCCTTTATATCCTCATGGATATCTAAAGTATCATTTCTTTCTTTTTATATTAAATGAGTTATGTATACAAGCTCACAATACCCTAAAACCATTCAAAATCAAAGTAAAATATATTACTAAATAATAATTTTTTATTTTTAAATTTTTGATTCTTTTTATAAGCTTATAAATTTTTTTGATGAAGATAATTTATTTAAATTATATTTGTCTCATTCATAATTTTATTTTGCAATTAATATTTCTATAAAAATAAACTAATAAATAATTAAAATGAATATTAAAATTATAATGAATACAAATAAAATGAGATTTATGATTAATTATTTAGAGTATACCGGTTTAATGGTTTAAGTATTTAAGAGTTTAGAAGTTTAGTGATTTAAGTGTTTAGGAATTTAGTAGTTTATATGTTTTATTTAAATTATGAAATAAAAAAAATTATATTTCTAATTTTTTATCAATTTTGAAGGTTATAACCGTTATAAATATAATAATTTTTAAATTTTTTTCAAATGTGAATACAATATTTAGTTATTAATAAACTTAATAATTATATATCATGTAAATTAAAAATAAACAATTTTATTGATAGATATTAATAAACTAAATATAAATATAAATATAATAATGATAAAAAAATAAATTAATAAACTATTATTTATTGATAGATATTTATATATTATTTATAAATACTTAAACCTTTAAAGATGGTTTAAATGTTTAATTATTTAAGGGTTTTGTGGTTTTGGGGTTTAGGAATTTAATGATTTAATCATTTAGGCATTTAGTAGTTTATAGGTTTTATATAAACAATAAAATAACAAAAAATTTATTTTTCTGATTTTATATCATTTTTAAAGATAATAACCTTTAAAAATATAATAATTTTTAAATTATTTTCAAATGTAAATATAATATTTTGTTATAATAATCTTTATAATTATATAACATGTAAACTCATCATAAATAATTTTATTGATAAATATTCTAAAAATGACAAAAATAAATTTATAATCTATTATTAATAAGATAGATATCTATTAAAATATAATTATAAAACCTAAAATGATTCAGAAGCAAAGCAAAATATATTACTATATAATAATTTTTTGTTTTGAAAATTTTTTTTCTTTTAAAAAGTTTATCTATAATTTTTTGATGAAAAATAATTTATACAAATTATTTTTGTCTATCTCAATTTATTTTGTAATTAATATTTGTATATAAATAAACAAATAAATAATTAAAATGAATATTTAAAATTATAATGAAAAAAAATGAGATTTATTATTTTTATTTAGGGATAGCGGTTTAATTTAAATTAGATCTGTCTCACTAATAATTTATTTTGTAATTAATATTTCTATAAAATAAATTGATAAATAATTAAAATAAAAATTTAAAATTATACTGAATAAAAATTAAACTGAGATTTAAGATATATTTTTAATGTATAACAGTTTAATAGTTTAAGTATTTAGAGGTTTTGTCGTTAGGAGTTTAGCAATTTATGTTTTTAGGCTTTTAGTGGTTTATAGGTTTTATAAAAAAAAATAAAATAACAAAAAAATTTATATAATGTTTTATCATTTTCATAGGTTATAACATTTGAAAATATAATAATATTTAAAATTTTTTGAAATATTTATACAATATTTTTTTATACTAATATTAATAATTATATAACATATAAATTTAATATAAATAATTTTATTGATAGATATTATAACAATGATCAAAAATTAAATTTATAAACTATTAATATTAAGATAGATATTAATTAAAAAATATTTACAAATCCCAAATTGATTCAAAATTAAAGTAACATATATTACTTGATAATAATTTTTAATTTTTAAATTTATACTTGTTTTATAAGCGTATATTTTTATTAGATAAATTTTATATTATTTAAATTATATTTTTCCCACTCATAATTTATTTTGTAATAAATATTTCTAAATAAATACACTAATAAATAGCAATAAAAAATAGATTTATTAATTATTAAGTAGTATTTAGAAGTTTAATGGTTTATGTATTTAGGCATTATGGGATTTAGGAGTTTACTGATTTAACTTTTTATGCATTTAGTTGGCCAACTATAGTTGGAAGAATATTTGGATCTTGTTACCCCTCTGAAAATTGTAATTGAACCATATTTTTATTAAATTGCATTAATAAAATAATTAAAAGTGAAATTAAAATTTACAAGATTTGTATACTAACCTGATTCATTATCATCAAGGTCTTGAACTAATTCTTCAATTTCAATAGGTTTCTTTGATCTTTTAAACCAATTTTGTAGACATATGAGAAATTCAGCTGTAATAGGTGTTAACGAACTCCTAAATTTATCTAAAGTTCTTTCCCCAGTGCTAAATGTAGATTCATAGGCCATAGTAGATGCTTGGATAGCAAATACATCGCTTGCAACATTTGCCAAAGAAGGATACCTAACCTCATTTACCTTTCACCAGTTTAGAAGATCAAAATCAATTCTATTTTTTTCAAGTTTGTCCTCCAAATACCTATCCTACTCTTCCAAAACTGCAACTTCTTGTTCTTTCTCCAATTCAACAAAAAAAATCATCAATATAAGTATCACTACCATCAAAGAAATCATCATTTTTTTTCAACACAGTAGAAGAGAAATCATCTTCTTTTAAATCTTTATAATCATTCATCATGTCATTTAAAACATTTATAACCTTTTTCATCAAAATTTTAGTCAACTACTCTACATAATGCTTAGTGTACTTAACC
Organism: Sapria himalayana; assembly: GCA_029783825.1. NCBI lineage: Eukaryota > Viridiplantae > Streptophyta > Magnoliopsida > Malpighiales > Rafflesiaceae > Sapria > Sapria himalayana. The sequence continues at coordinate 93,004 of JAREIK010002283.1, read as the reverse complement.
TTGAGATATTTGAGTTTATATCTTGGATCCAACACTACCGCAACAAAAAGCATAATATTTGTTGACTGAAGAGAATCCCAGTATTTGTTGAATTTATGCCTCATTTTCATACTCATTTCAGACACCATTGTATCTTTACTATATTCACAAAGCTCAATTTTTTTTTCGAAATTTGAATAATCTCAGCAAAATAAACACTAGAGGTAGAATATTATGAGCTTGAAGATTAATAAGTTACCTCATAAAAAGTTTTCAAGAAACGAGCCAAAATTTTGGCGTTTGTCCAGTCTTTCTCAGTTGGAATGTTTGAACCAAACTCCTTCAAAAACCTTTTGTCTTTGTCCTCCAACTTATCAAATTCTTTTTGATATTTTATATCAGTTTTAGCATCAAATAAGTTGAATTCCATCTTGTAGGACAATCAAATTGTAATGATGATCCATATGTCAAGTTTACTTCTTCAACACATAACATAAACATATCTAATATTTTAGGACTGTTCCTCACATATTTCACCATACCTCTAATTTTTTGAATAGCACCCTTAACTACTGCAATGCCATCTATGATAATTAAGTTTAGGATATGAGCACAACATCTTATATGAAAATGCTCGCCTCTCAAAGGTACAACACTTTTCTTCACAAGCCTTTTTTTCAATTGTTCAATTGCAACATCATTATTTGATGCATTGTCAACAGTAATGCACATCATCTTTCTCAAACCCCATTCATTCATGCAAAACTCAATAGCATTTCTAATATTAACACCACAATGACTTTTAATTACACAAAATTTCAAATGCCTTTTATGCATATTCCATTGCGAATCAATTAAATGAATAGTCAAACATATATAAGACAAATTTTGAATGCTAGTCCAAGTGTCTGTAGTCAATGAAACTTTACAACAATGAGATGATATGCTATCAAATAATTTCTTCTTTTCCTTCACAAACAAAAAAAAACAATCCCTCGGTGTAGAGTGCCTAGATGGAATTTTAAATTGAGGCACACTAACTTCACAAAACTCCTTGAACTCATCCCTCTCAACAAAACAAAAAGGCAATTCATCTTTTATGATCATTTTCACCAAAGCCTCCCTAACTAGTTGTTGATTAAATTGCTGACAAGTTAATTTGTTATCCTCTGAACTAGTACCTTTAGTGAAACTCAACAAAGATTGTGACTTGTCTTTACCTTTGTGAGCTTCTATTAATTCTTTTTTGTGTGGAATTTTCTACAAGTCTTTCTAAAGTATTTTCATAAAACCAAAGTACCTTGATCACTTTTTTGCCAAATATTCTTTCATACACCATATACAAGCTGCCCTACCAGTTTCATTTCCCTCTAAATCAACTAATATCTCATAAGTTTCCTAAATAGGAGACTTATTCTTTTTATGATCTTGAGGTTCAGATGTACCTTGACTTTCTTTTACAATTGGAATTGAAGAACTTGTCATAACAATTGGAGGGTTCGAGAAAGGATGATGATTGGATTTACCAGTAATTTGATCATTTGAGATGTGATCATCTTCTATTTATTGTATTTTTAATTTACCTCTGGATTGTGCCATCTGCATTGCCATTAATTAATATGATATGTTAAACATGAATACATATAAATATATCAAACAAGCAAGCTCTACAAAACTAACTGTAACACATTCAGCCCACTCATTCGGCCTAACCACAACACCACAACCAATACTCAACAAAACTGACTAAGACACATAATAAAAATAATTAATCACTCAATTCTCGTCAGAAAATCAAACCAAAAGGCTAGTGGCATCTGAGACATGGTGGAGGCAACCAGAAGTGTGACGGACAAGGGCTGGACCTAACTTAACACGGCTAGAAAGGCGTGAGGTGGTCTAGAACTCATCGGAACAGCAATAGGTGCGTCGGAATTGGATGGGCATAGCGGAATTGATGGCATCTTCATGTTATATATATATATATATATATATATATATATATATATATATATATATATATATATATATATTCCTGGTTCTAGTATCAGTTTTTTAGGATGGGACGGTTCTCGGGATGGATATTGCTTAAGATCCGGAACCGTCCCAAAAGAAAAAATACGTGACGGAACGAGACGGGAAAAGTCAAAGTCAACAGATTTTTCTCAGTCTCGATTCTTTAGGGACACGACTTCGGGTCAGGTCACTAATCTCCAAGTCCCGTGAGCAGTCCTACTAAATGCATATAGTATTAAATCAGTAAACTCCTAAGCCCCGTAATGCCTAAATACATAAACCATTAAACCGCTAAATACTACTTAATAATTAATAAATCTAATTTTTATTGCTATTTTTTATATTTTTAAATATTCATTTTAATTATTTATTAGTGTATTTATTTAGAAATATTTATTACAAAATAAATTATGCGTGGGAAAAATATAATTAAAATAATATATTATTTATCTAATAAAAATATACGCTTATAAAAAAGTATAAATTAAAAATTTAAAATTATTATCATGTAATATAAGTTACTTTATTTTTGAATTATTTGGGTTTTGTAAATATTTTTTAATTAATATCTATCTTAATATTAATAGTTTATAAATTTAATTTTCGATCATTATTATAATATCTATCAATAAAATAATTTATATTAAATTTATATGATATATAATTATTAATATTATTATAACAAAATATTGTATTAAAATTTCAAAAAAATTTAAATATTATTATATTTTCAAATGTTATAACCTATGAAAATGATAAAAAATTATAGAATTTTTTTTTGTTATTTTATTTTTTTAAATAAAACCTATAAACCACTAAAAGCCTAAAAACATAAATAGCTAAACTCCTAACGACAAAACCTCTAAATACTTAAATCATTAAACTAGTATATATTAATAATAAATCATAAATCTCATTTTAATTTTTATTCAATATAATTTTAAATTTTTATTTTAATTATTTATCAATTTATTTTATGGAAATATAAATAACAAAATAAATTATTAGTGAGACAGATCTTATTTAAATTAAATCGGTATCCCTAAATAATAAATAATAAATCTCATTTTTTTTCATTATAATTTTAAATATTCATTTTAATTATTTATTTGTTTATTTATATATAAATATTAATTACAAAAGGAATTGAGTTAGACAAGTATAATTTATATAAATTATTTTTCATCAATAAATTATTGATAAACTTTTTAAAAGAAAAAAAAATTTTGAAACAAAAAATTTTTATATAGTAATATATTTTGCTTTGTTTCTGAATCATTTTAGGTTTTATAATTATATTTTAATTGATATCTAACTTATTAATAATAGATTATCAATTTATTTTTTGATCATTATTTGAATATTTTTTGATCATTTTGTGTTATGCAAATATATTTTAATTAATATTTATATTATTAATAATAGTTTATTAATTTAATTTTTGATCATTATTATAATATATATCATTAAAATTATTTATATTGAATTTATATGATATATAATTAATAAGATTAATATAATTATACATGGTATTCACATTTCAAAAGATTTTAAAAATTATTTTATTTTTAAAGGTTATAACCTCTGAAAATATAAAAAAATCAAAAAAAAAATTATTTTTTTATATAAATAAACCCTATATACCACTAAATGCCTAAAAACATTAATCGCTAAACTCCTAAACGACAAAACCCCTAAATAATCAACCCATTTAACTTGTATACCATATTTAATTGTTGGGCAATTGTGCTTCCACGGTAGAGAGATTGATATACAGAAACATATAAACAACATAAAACAATCAATATATATATCGCAATTCAGCAACCAACCATGATAGAATCATAAAACGAGAAATAAACACCGAAAATAACGTGGTTCGCTAGTCGCTCAGTAAGACTAGCTAAACCCACCAAAAAATACTTATGCATTACAGATTAAAGCAACATAAATGTCATACAGTATGTAGCACACAGAATAGTCGTGATAAATTACACATAGAGAAGAGGGAGAGATGATGAACAGTTCAACGGGTCCAAAAACAGCCACCCAAAAATAATATTACAAAACATTTTAATTTAAAATTTCTTTCTGTTCATTTAACCGGAGCGGGTCGGATCATGAGACTGGCCAGGCTCTCCACCAATTTCGACCAGCTGTCCGATCAGCGAGACCTCCGTTATTGTGCTACTGCTGCATCCCCGGCCTTTTAATATTTCCTTTCCTGCACTTACATGAAAATATTAAAAAAGAAAAAAATATTTGGTTATACAAACAAATTATCAAAAAATAAATTACATATACATCAATAATAAATCTTAAATCTCATTCTAATTTGTATTCATTATAATTTTAAATATTCATTTTAAATATTCATTTTAAATATTTATTAGTTTATTTTTCATAATAATATTAATGACAAAATAATTAATTAGTCTAATAAATATAATATTAATAATTTAGTTTTTAATAAAAAAATATAATCTTATAAAAAGAAGTAAAAATTTAAAAACAAAAAATTATTATTTAGTAATAAATTTTACTTTGATTTTGAATCATTTTAGGTTTTGTAATTATATTTTAATTTATATTTATCATATTAATAATAATTTATTAATTTATTTTTTGATAATTGATATCATATCTATTAATAAAATTTTTTATAATTAGTTTATATTATATATAATTATAATGATTATTTTTACTAAATATTTTATCACATTTTAAAAAAATTTTAAGATTATTATATTTTCAAATGTTATAACCTTTGAAAATGTTAAAAAATAACAAAAATTATTATTTTGTTATTTCATTGTTTAAAAAAATCCTATGAACCACTAAATGCCTAAATACTTAAATCAATAACTCCTAAATCTCGGAAACCCTAAATAGATAATCATTTTAAACCGGTATACCCTAAATAATAAATAATAAATCTCAATATTATTTTTTTCATTATAATTTAAAATATTCATTTTAATTATTTATTAGTTTATTTTTATATAATTATTAATTTTAGAATAAATTGAGTTTGACAAATATAATTTATATTAATTATTTTTCATCAAAAAAATATTGATAAACTTTTTAAAAGAAAAAAATTCAAAACAAAAAATTATTATATAGTAATATATTTTGCTTTGTTTCTCAATCATTTTAGGTTTTGTAATTATATTTAAATTGATATCTATCTTATTAATAATAGATTATTAATTTATTCTTTGATCATTATTAGAATATTTATCAATAAAAATAATTATATTGAATTTATATGATATATAAATATAATGATTATTATAACTAAATATTATATTTACATTTGAAAATAATTTAAAAATTATTATATTTTTAAAGGTTATCATCTTTGAAATTAAGATAAAATCACAAAAATAAATTTTTTGTTATTTTATTGTTTATATAAAACCTATAAACTACTAAATGCCTAAATGCTTAAATAATTAAACTCCTAAACCCCAAAACCTCAAAACCCTTAAATACTTAAACCTTTAAACCAACTTTAAAGGTTTAAGAATTTATAAATAATATATAAATATCTTTATATAAATAATAGTTTATTAATTTATTTTTTTATCATTGTTATATTTATATTTAGGTTATTAATATCAATCAATAAAATTGTTTATTTTTAATTTACATGATATATAATTATTAAGTTTCTTATAACTAAATATTGTATTCACATTTGAAAAAATTTAAAAATTATTATATTTATAAAGGTTATAACCTTCAAAATTGATAAAAAATTTGAAAAATAATTTTTTTGTTATTTCATTATTTAAATAAAACATATAAACTACTAAATGACTAAACACGTAAATCACTAAACTCCTAAACTCCTAAATACTTAAACCATTAAACTGGTATACCCTAAATAATTAATCATAAATCTCATTTTTATTTGTATTCATTATAATTTCAATATTCATTTTAATTATTTATTAGTTTATTTTTATAGAAATATTAATTACAAAATAAAATTATGAATGAGACAAATATAATTTAAATAATTTATCTTCATCAAAAAAATTTATAAGCTTATAAAAAGAATCAAAAATTTAAAAATAAAAAATTATTATTTAGTAATATATTTTACTTTGATTTTGAATCATTTTAGGTTTTGCAAATATATTTTATTTAATATCTATCTTATTAAAAATAGTTTATTAATCTATTTTATGATCAGTATTATAATATCGATCATAAAAATTATTTATATAGAATATACATGATATTTAATTTATATGATTATTATAATTAAATATTGTATTAACATTTGAAAATAAATTAAAAATTATAATATTTTCAATGGTTATAACATTGAAAATGAGAAAAAATCAATAAAATAATTTTTTTGTTATTTAATTATTTAAATAAAACCTATAAATCACAAAATACCTAAATACTAAAATTACTAAACTCCTAAACCCTGATACTACTGCACCACACACATAGTGACGGACCACGGTACATGCGTGCACATATTCTTGTCGATTTTGATGTAGCATTTAGAGGGGCCAACAAATAATGGAAGCAGCTAGAAGTATGGGCCACCAGCTTATAGAGGGCCCAACTAGCAAGCCGGAATGATAACATTCAGACAACAGACGAGATCGAGGAAAGTTGTCGGGAGTAAACCAAGGAGTAGCTAGGAGTGGGTCCCACTAGCCCTATCAGGCAGCATATAGGGCCACCCAATCACCGCCCAACAGGAGTAGTGGGTAATCCATGATTAATTGGAGAGCCGGAAAAATCTGAAGCATCACCAAGCATGCCCAATAAGCAATGTAGTCCAGACCAGCCACACGAGAGTGAATGATTCAAACTTGTAGTTTATGTTTGTAGTCTTATTTGTATTTTGGACTTTGTATACACCATGTACTTGTAGTGATGTATCATGACATACTCACACAAACAATCTTGTATGTTCTCTATGTAGCATGCAATGGGGGCAACTAGACCCATGAGTATCTCTAGGTGGGGCCCACTAATGCATTTTGTAAATACACATTTGGCGATGCTACACTCCTGGGAGCAAAAGACCCATCTTTATAGCATTTTATAATTTTACTTGTATTCTAGCTTGGTTGTATGCGTAGATAATTAGACTATGAGATGGACCTCATCACACATGCACACCGATGCATGCATATTTTTTGATATTTTGTCGGTGCAACATACAGCCACTTCTTGGAGCTCGAGGAGGAAGCATTCTAACCCAAAAGATACTCTTTTGAGGATCATTGGAGCAAAAGAATGTGGAATTCAGAGGTGAGAATGAATAGACAAAGTGCCGTAGATATGGACTTGTAGATTTATGGGTATTCAGTTTTACATGTATTCCATTGCATAGCAATGACATAGGCAAACGCTTGATGCTGCATGTCACACACATGCACAATCTTATAGTTGCATAGTTTTAATATGGTGCATCATTCAGGTTCCTCCAAAAGGCTTAGACAAATCCGAATGGAAAGGATACAGTGATCATAATGACTCAAACACTAGAGGTAGAATATTATGAGTCAGAAAATTTACAAGTTACCTCATAAAAAGTTTTCAAGAAACGAGACACAATTTTGGCGTTTGTTCAGTCTCTCTCTATTGGAACGTTTGAACCAAACTCTTTCAAAAACCTTTTGTCTTTGTCCTCCAACATATCAAATTATTTTTGATATTTTATATCAGTTTGTAGCATCAAATAAGTTGAATTCCATCTTGTAGGACAATCTAATTGTAATGAAGATCCATATGTCAAGTTTGCTATTTCAACACATAACTTAAATCTATCAAATCTTTTAGGACTACTCCTCACATATTTGACCACACCTCTAATTTTTTGAATACTACTCTCAACTACTACAATGCCATCTCTGACAATTAAGTTTAGGATATGAGCACAACATCTCATATGAAAATGCTCACCTCTCAAAGGTACAACACTTTTCTTCAAAAGCCTTTTTTTCAATTGTTCAACTGCAACATAATTATTTGATGCATTGTCAATAGTAATGCACATCAACTTTCTCAAACCCCATTCATTAATTCAAAACTCAATAGCATTTCTAATATTAACACCAAAATTACTTTTAATTACACAAAAGTTCAATAGCCTTTTATTATTATTCCTTTGAGAATCAATGAAATGAATAGTCAAACATATATAAGACAAATTTTGAATGCTAGTCCAAGTGTCTGTAGTCAATGAAACTCTACAACAATGAGATTATATGCTATCAAATAATTTCTTCTTTTCCTTCAGAAACAAAGAAAAACAATTTCTCAATATAGAGTACCTAGATGGAATTTTAAATTGAGGCACACTAACTTCACAAAATTTATTAAACTCATCCCTCTAAACAAAACAAAAATACAATTCATCTTTTATGATCATTTTCACCAAAGTCTCCCTAACTAGTTGTTGATCAAATTGCCAAAAATGTTAATTTGTTATCCTCTAAACTAGTAACTTTAGTGAAACTCAACAAATTTTGTGACTTGTCTTTACCTATGTGAGCATCTATTAATTCTTTTTTGCGTGGAAATTTCTACAAGTCTCTCTGAAGTATTTCCATAAACCCGAAGTACCTTGATCACTTTTTTTCAATTATTCTTTACTAGACCATATACATGATATCATACGATTCATTTTTCTCTGAATCAACTAATATCTCATAAGTTTCCCAAAAGGAAGACTTATACATTTTATAAGCTTGAGGTTCAGATGTACCTTGACTTTCTTTTACAATTGGAATTGAAGAACCTGCCGTAACAATAGGAGGGTTCGTGAAAGGATGATGATTGGATTTACCAGTACTTTGATCATTTGAGATGTGATCATCTTCAATTTATTGTATTTTTCGTATACCGCTAGATTGTGTCATATGCATTGCCATTAATTAATATGATATGTTAAGCATAAATACATATAAATATTTCAAACAAGCAAGCTCTACAAAACTAACAATAACACATTCAGCCCTCTCATTCGGCCCAACCACAACACCACAACCAATACTCAACAAAATTGACTGAGACACATAATAATAATTATTAATAACTCAATTCTCATAAGAAAAACAAACCAAAAGGCTGGTGGCATACGAGACACGGTGGAGGCAACCAGAAGTGCGACGGACAAGGGCTGGACCTAACTGAACACGGCTGGAACGGCGTGAGGTGGCCTGGAACTCATCAGAACATCAATAGGTGCATCGGAATTGGATGGGCAGTAGCGGAATTGGTGACATCTTCATGTTATATATATATATATATATATATTCTGCTTCTAGTATCGGTTTTTTAGGACGGGATGGTTCTCGGGATGGTTATTGCTTAAGATCCGAAACCATCCCAAATGAAAAAATACGTGACAAAACGGGATGGGATAAGTCAAAGTCAACGGATTTTTCTTAGTACCGATTCTTTCGGGACAAGACTTCGGGTTGGGTCGTGAATCTCCGAGTCCTGTGAGCAGCCCTACTAAATGCATATAAAGTTATATCAGTAAACTCCTAAACCACGTAATGCCTAAATACATAACCCATTAAACCGCCAAATACTACTTAATACTTAATAAATCTATTTTTTATTGCTATTTATTATATTTTTAAATATTCATTATAATTATTTATTAGTGTATTTATTTAGAAATATTTAATATAAAATAAATTATGTGTGGGACAAATATAATTTAAATAATATATTATTTATCTAATAAAAATATATGCTTATAAAAGAAGTATAAATTTAAAAATAAAAAATTATTATCAAGTAATATAAGTTACTTTAATTTTGAATCAATTTGGGTTTTGTAAATATTTTTTAATTAATATCTATCTTAATATTAATAGTTTATAAAATTATAATATCTATTATAAATTTATTAAGTTTATTATAATATCTATAATAAATTTATAATATTTTATTAATAGATATTATTATAATATCTATTAATAAAATTATTTATATTGAGTTTAAATTATATTTAATTATTAAGTTTATTATTACTGAATATTATATTCACATTAAAAAAAATTTAAAATTATTATAATCTCAAAATTTATAACCTTCAAAAATTAAAAATAATCAAAAAATTAAATTTTTTATTTTTTCATTCTTTAAATAAAAACTATAAATCACTAAAGGCCTAAACACTTAAATCACTAAACTCCTAAACACCTAAATACTTAAACCATTAAACTAGTATATCCTGAATAATAAATAATAAATCTCTATTTTATTTGTATTCATTATAGTTTTATATATTCATTTTAATTATTTATTAGTTTATTTTTATAGAATTATAAATTAAAAATATATTATGAGGAAGACAAATATAATTTAAATAATTTACTTTTAATAAAAAAAATATAAACTTATAAAAAGAAGCAAAACATCAAATAAATTATTATTTAGTAATATATTTTAATTTGATTTTGAATAAATTTACTTTTTGCAAATATATTTTAAATAAACTCTTTCTTATTAATAATAGTTTATTAATTTATTTTTTGATCATTAATATAATATCTATCAATATAATTGTTTATATTGAATTTACATGATATATAATTATTAAGATTATCATAACTAAATATAGTATTCACATATAAAAAAAAATTTAAAAATTGTTATATTTTCAAAGGTACCTTCAAAAATGATAAAAAATAACAAAAATAATTTTTTTTATATCATTGTTTAAATAAAACTTATAAACCATTAAATGCCTAAACACATAAATCTCTAAACTCCTAAACCCCTAAGCCCCTAAATACTTATACCTTTAAACTCATAAACCTTAAAAATAATTTAAATAATATATTGAAATATTAATTACAAAATAAATTATGAGTGATACAAATATAATTTAAATAATTTATTTTTCATCAAATAAATATATACGCTTATAAAAAGAAGCAAAAATTTAAAAATAAAAATTATTATTTAGTAATAAATTTTATATTGTTTTTGAATCAATTTAGTTTTTTTAATTATATTTTAATTTATATCTATAATATTAATAATAGCATATTAATTTATTTTTTGATAATTGATATCATATCTATCAATAAAATTATTTATATTTAGTTTGTATTATATATAATTAATATGATTATTAATACTAAATATTGTATTCACATTTTTAAAAAATTTAAAATTATTATATTTTCAAATGTTATAATTTTTAAAAATGTGAAAAAATATCAAAAGTATTTTTATTGTTATTTGATTGTTTAAATAAAACCTATAAACCATTAAATTCCTAAAAACATAAATCACTAAAATCCTAAATGATAAAACCTTTAAATACTTAAACCATTAAACTGGTAAACATTAATAATAATTCATAAATCTCACTTTAAATTTTATTCAGAATAAATTTAAATTTTTATTTTAATTATTTTTCAGTTTATTTTTATAGAAATATTAATTACAAAATAAATTATTAGTGAGACAGATCTAATTTAAATTAAAACAGTATCCCTAAATAATAAATAATAAATCTCATTTTTTTTCATTATAATTTTAAATATTCATTTTAATTATTTATTTGTTTATTTATATATAAATATTAATTACAAATTAAATTGAGCCAGACAAAAATAATTTATATAAATTATTTTTCATCAAAAAATTATAAATAACCATTTTAAAAGAAAAAAAATTTTCAAAACAATAAATTATTATATAGTAATATAATTTTCTTTGCTTCTAAATCATTTTAGGTTTTGTAATTATATTATAATTGATATATATCTTACTAATAATAGATTATTAATTTATTTTTTGATCATCATTAGAATATTTATCAATAAAATTATTTATATTGATTTTACATGATATATAATTTTTAAGATTCTTAAAACTAAATATTATATTTACATTTGAAAATAATTTAAAAATTATAATATTTTTAAAGGTTATCATCATTGAAAATGAGATAAAATCACAAAAATAAATTTTTTGTTATTTTATTGTTCATATAAAACCTATAAACTACTAAATGCCTAAACGTTTAAATCATTAAACTCCTAAGCCCCAAAACCCCAAAACTCTTAAATACTTAAACATTTAAACCATCTTTAAAGGTTTAAGTATTTATAAATAATATATAAATATCTATCAATAAATAATAGTTTATTAATATCTATCAATAAAATTGTTTATTTTTAATTTACATGATATATAATTATTAAGTTTATTATAACTAAATATTGTATTCACATTTGAAAAAAAATTTAAAAATTATTATATTTATAAAGGTTACCTTCAAAATTGATAATAAATTTGAAAAATAATTTTTTTGTTATTTCATTATTTAAATAAAACATATAAACTACTAAATGCCTAGACACTTAAATCATTAAACTGCTAAACTCCTAAATACTTAAACCATTAAACCGGTATACCCTAAATAATTAATAATAAATCTCATTTTATTTGTATTCATTATAATTTTAATATTAATTTTAATTATTTATTAATTTATTTTTATAGAAATATTAATTGCAAAATAAAATTATGAATGAGACAAATATAATTTAAATAATTTATCTTCATCATAAAAATTAATAAGCTTATAGAAATAATAAAAAATTTAAAAATAAAAAATTATTATTTAGTAAGATATTTTACTTTGATTTTGAATCGTTTTATGTTTTGCAAATTTATTTTAATTAATATCTTTCTTATTAATAATAGTTTATTAATCTATTTTATTATCAGAATTATAATATTGATCAATAAAATTATTTATATTGAATTTACATTGTATTTTATTTTTATGATTATTATAATTAAATATTGTATTACCATTTGAAAAAAAAATTAAAAATTATAATATTTATAATGGTTATAACCTTGAAAATGAGAAAATATAATAAAAATATTTTTTTTTGTTATTTAATTATTTAAATAAAACCTATAAACCACAAAATACCTAAATACTAAAATTACTAAACTCCTAAACCCTGATATTACTACACCACACACACATAGCAACGGACCATAGTGCACACGGGCACATATTCTTGTTCATTTTGGTGTAGCATTTAGAAGGGCTAGCAAGTCCTGGAAGCAGCCAGAAGTATGGGCCACCAGCTTGTAGAGGGCCCTGCTAGCAAGCCGGGATGATAACATTCAGAAAATTGATGATATTGAGCAAAGTGGTCGGAAGTAAACCCAGGAGTAGCTAGGAGTGGGTCATACTAGCCCTATCAGGCAGCATAGAGGGCCACCCAACCATCGCCTAATGGGAGTAGTGGGTAATCCGTGATTAATTGGAGAGTCGGCAAAATCTGAACCATCACCAAGCAGGGCCAGTATGCAATGGAGTCCAGACCAGCCACATGGGAGGGAAAGATTCAAACATGTAGTTTATGTTTTTGTCTTATTTGTATTTTGGACTTTGTATGCACCATGTATTTGTAGAGATGGATCATGACATACTCACACACACAATCTTGTCTGTTGTCTATGTAGAAATCAATGAGGGCAACTGGACCCATGAGTATCTCTAAGTGGGGCCCACTAATGCATTTTGTAAATACACATTATCGATGCTACTCTCCCGGGTGCAAAAGACCTATCTTTATAGCATTTTGTAATTTTAATTGTATTCTAGCTTGGTTGTACACGTAGATAATTAGACTATGAGATGTACCTCATCACATATGCACACCGATGCATGCATAATTTTTGATATTTTGTCGGTGCAATATACAGCCACTTCTTGGAGCTCGAGGAGAAAGCATTCTAACCCAAGATATACTCTTTTCAAGATCATTAAAGCAAAAAAATGTTGAATGTAGAGGTGAGAATGAATTGACAAAGTGTCGTAGAAATATTCTAACCCAAGATATACAGTTTTACATGTATTTCATTGCTTAGCAATTACATAGGCAAACGTTTGATGCTGGATGTCACACACATGCACAATCTTATATTTGCATAGTTTTAATATGGTGCACCATTCAGGTTCCTCCAAAAGGCTTTGAAAAATCCGAATGGAAAGGACGCAATGCGCATAGTTACTCAATGCCAACTCTGAATTCCGGGAATGCCAGGTGATTTTAGTTGTATTCGTACGCTTGGAATTATTAGTCATTATGTTTTTTATGTATTTTATGCATAGAATCTTTAAGGTGCATAGGATTTGGTGTGTTGGCCTAAATTAGTCAGCTTTTTAGTCTCTTGTAAGTTGTGTGCCTAAATGATAAATAAAGTGTGTATTTCCAAAAAAAATAAAAAAAAAACCATAAACCCTAACCTTTAAATCCTAAACCTTAAACCATAAACTATAACCCTAATCCAAAAACACTAAATCCTAAATCTAATGTTTTCCACTTTTATAATCAAATGACTAAGTGTCAAATTTAAATACAAATTCACAACTTTTAAGAATGTCACAGATTTATATTTTTGTATATGTAACACAATGTCATGACTCAAGGGGTGAGTTATGGATTTAGTCTATTTCTTGATTTAGATTTTTGTAGCATTAGCAATGGTCATGATTGTATATTTTGTCTCTAGAACACAAAATCATATCGATGAGAATATGCCATAACTTGTGTCTCTCTGTTGAACATATTGTTATGGCACTAAGAATGATCATAAATACATATTTAATCACTATAATACTGGGTCACAGTATTGGATATGACCATAGCTTGTGCATTTTATCTTTACATAGACATGTCAATATAATAAATTTTTTGATTCTGATTGAAAGAGAGCCCATACTTCTTGCCCTGCTCAAATCACCCCGGGGCTAGTTTGTTCTAATAGCCTACAAGGTGGTTATTTTTTTAGATGTGAACTATGTTTTAAAAAAATTGCTTTAAGTGTGTGCTTGAGAGATATTTTATAAGAAATTACAATAATCAATATAAATAGCATCCTCAACAACTAGCTATTTCAACACATAGGGGTACAACTTTGGTTTAGTCTGTTAGCATACATGAGTCAAATTACCATTGATAGCCGAGTGATTCAAATTCAAATATGATGAGACATAATAGATATAAAGTAAAAGCTTATATTATTTTGGTTAGAGCTTTAGCAATCATTCTAGAGTTGAGAGAGGAACAATTTTAATTATTCAGTATAATTTTAATTTTTATTTTAATTATTTATCAGTTTATTTTTATAGAAATATTAATTACAAAATAAATTATTAGTGAGACAGATATAATTTAAATTAAACCGGTATAACCTAAATAATAAATAATAAATCTCATTTTTTTTCATTATAATTTTAAATGTTCATTTTAATTATTTATTTGTTTATTTTTATATAAATATTAATTAAAAAATATATTATGAGTTAGACAAATATAATTTATGTAAATTATTTTTATCAAAAAAATATAGATAAAATTTTTAAAATAAAAAAAAATTACAAAACAAAAATTAATTATATAGTAATATATTTTGGTTTGCTTATAAATCATTTTATGTTTTGTAATTATATTTTAATTGATATCTATCTTATTAATAATAGATTATTAATTTATTTTTTGATCATTATTAGAATATTAATCACTAAAATTGTTTATATTGAATTTATATGATATATAAATATAATGATTATTATAACTAAATATTGAATTTGCTTTTGAAAAAAATTTAAAAATTACTATATTTTCAAAGGTTATAACCTTTGAAAATATCAAAAAATAATATAAATAAATTTTTCGTTATTTTATTTTTTAAATAAAACCTATAAACCACTAAATTCATAGGCGATTAAATCAGTATACTCCTAATCCCCGTAATACCTAAATACATAATCCATTAAACTGCTATATAATACATAATAATTAATAAATCTAATTTTTATTTCTATTTATTATAATTTTAAATATTCATTTAATTATTTTTAGTTTATTTTTATAGAAATATTTATTACAAAATAAATTATGACTAAGACAAATATAATTTAAATAATTAAATTTTAATCAAAAAATATATATACGCTTATAAAAGAAGTAAAATATAAAAATTAAATATTATTATTCAATAATATATTATACTTTAATTTTGAATCAAATTGGGTTTTGTAAATATTTTTTTATTAATATCTATATTATTATTAAAAGTTTATTAATTTAATTTTTGATCATTATTATAATAACTATGAATAAAATTATTTATATTGAATTTATATGATGTATGATTATTAATAATATTATAACTAAATATTATATTCACATTTCATAAAATTTTAAATCTCAAAACCATTAAACTGGTATACATTAATAAAAAATCATAACTCGCATTTTAATTTTTATTCAATATAATTTTAAATTTTTATTTTAATTATTTATTGGTTTATTTTTATAAAAATATTAATTACAAAATAAATTATTAGTGAGATAAATATAATTTAAATATTTTATATTTCATCAAAGTTTATAACCTTCAAAAATTAAAAAAAAAACAAAAAATTAAATTTTTTGTTTTTTTCATTCTTTAAATAAAAACTATAAATCACTAAAGGCATAAACACTTAGATCACTAAATCCCAAAACTCTTAAATACCTAAACCATTAAAATTGTATATCCAAAATAATAAATAATAAATCTCACTTTTATCTGTATTCATTTTAATTTTAAATATTCATTTTAATTATTTTTTAGTTTATTTTTATAGAATTATAAATTACAAAATATATTATCAGAATGACAAATATAATTTAAATAATATACTTTTAAGAACAAAAAATATAAACTACAAAAAGAAGCAAAACATCAAAAACATTATTATTTAGTAATTTATTTTACTTTGATTTTGAAGAAATTTAGGTTTTGCTAATATATTGTAAATAATACATATCTTATTTATAATAGTTTATTAATTTATTTTTTTATCATTAATATAATATCTATCAATATAATTATTTATATTGAATTTATATGATATATTATTATTATTATTATTATCATAACTAAATATAGTATTCACATTTTAAAAAAAATTAAAAATTATTATATTTTCAAAGCTTATAACCTTAAAAAATGAGAAAAAATAACAAAAAATAAATTTTTTGTTATATCATTGTTTAAATTAAACTTATAAACAAATAAATATATAAACACATAAATCTCTAAATTCCTAAACCCCAAAGCCCCTAAATATTTAAACCTTAAAACTCGTAAACCTTAAATATAATTTAAATAATTTATTGAAATATTAATTACAAAATAAAATATGTGAGATACAAATATAATTTAAATAATTTATTTTTTATCAAAAAAATATATAATCTTATAAAATGACGCAAAAACTAAAAAACAAAAATTATTATTTAGTAATACATTTACTTTGATTTTTATTCATTTTAGTTTTTGTAATTAAATTTTAATTTATATCTATAATATTAATAATAGTTTATTAATTTATTTTTTGATAATTGATAAAATATCTATCAATACAATTGTTTATATTTAGTTTATATTATATATTGTTATAATAATAATAAGAATTATTACTAAATATTCTATTCACATTTTTAAAAAATTTTAAAATTATTATATTTTCAAAGGTTATAATCTTTGAAAATTTTTAAAAATATCAAAAATAAATTATTTGTAATTTCATTGTTTAAACAAAACCAATAAACCACTAAATGCCTAAAAACATAAATCGCTAAATTCCTAAATGAAAAAACCTCTAAATAATTAAAATATTAAACTTGTATACATTAATAATAATTCATAAATCTCATTTTAATTTTTATTCAGTATAATTATATATTTTTATTTTAATTATTTATCAATTTATTTTTATTGTAATATTAATTACAAAATAAATTATTATTGAGACAGATATAATTTAAATTAAACTGGTCTACCCTAAATAATAAAGAATAAATTTCATTTTTTTTTCATTATAATTTTAAATATTCATTTTAATTATTTATTTGTTTATTTTTATATAAATATAAATTAAAAAATAAATTATGAGTTAGACAAATATAATTTATATAAATTATTTTTCATCAAAAAAATATAAATAAACTTATTAAAAGAAAAAAAAATTCAAAAACAAAAAATTATTATATAGTAATATAATTTGCTTGCTTCTGAATCATTATCGGTTTTATAATTATATTTTAATTGATATCTATGTTATTAATAATAGATTATTAATTTATTTTTTGATCATTATTAGAATATTTATCAATAATATTGTTTGTTTTGAATTTAGATGATTTATAAATATAATGATTATTATTACTAAATATTGTATTCACATTTGAAAAAAATTTAAAAATTTTTATATTTTCAAAGGTTATAACCTTTAAAAATATAAAAAAATAATAAAAATAAATATTTTGTTATTTTAATTTTTAAATACAACCTATAAACCACTAAATGCATACACTATTAAATCAGTAAACTTCTAAAGACCGTAATGCCTAAATACATAAACCATTAAACCACTATATACTACTTAAATATTAAGAAATCTAATTTTTATTTCAATTTATTATAATTTTAAATATTCATTTTAATGATTTATTAGTTTATTTTTATATAAATTTTTATTACAAAATAAATTATGAGTGCGACATATATTATTTAAATAATTTATTTATAATAAAAAAATATATAAACGCTTATAAAATAAGTAAAAATTTTAAAATTAAAAATTATTAACAAATAATATTTTTTAGTTTAATTTTGAATCAATTTGGATTTTGTAAATATTTTTTAATTAATATCTATCTTATTATTAATAATTTATTAATTAAATTTTTGATTATTATTATAATATCTATCAATAAAAATTAGATTTATTAATTTTTAAGTAATATAGAGAAGTTTAATAGTTTATGTATTTAGGCATTATGAGATTTAGAAGTTTACTGATTTAACTATGTATGAATTTAGTGGTTTATAGTTTTTATTTAAAAAATAAAATAAAATAAATTATTTTTTTTATTTTTTGAATTTTTCAGAGGTTATAACCATTGAAAATATAATAATTTTTAAATTTTTTTCAAAAAGTGAATAAATATTTATTTATAATAATCATAATAATTATATATCATATAAATTCAATATAACCAATTTTATTGATAGATATTCTAATAATATCAATAAATAAATTAAAAAATATTATGAATAACATTGATATTACTTAAAAAATAATATCAAAACCTAAAATGTTTCAAAAGCAAAGCAAAATATATAACTTAATAATAATAATAACTTGTTTTAAAATTTTTATTCTTTTTATAATCTTATCTATTTTTTGATGAAAAATAATTTTTATAAATTATATTTTTAACTTATAATTTATTTTATAATTAATATATATATATAAATAAAAAACTAAAGAATCAATATAAATTTTTTAAATTATAATGAAAACAAATAAAAATGAGATTTATTAATTATTAATTATGGTATACTGGTTTAAATGAATATCTAAATAGGGGTATTGGGATTTTGTAGTTTATTGATAAATGTGTTTAAGCATTTAGTGGTTTATAGGTTTTATTTAAACAATAAAATAAAAAAAATATTTTTTTTATTTTTTAACATGTTAAAAGGTTATAATCTTTGAAAATATAATAATTTTAAAATTTTTTTCAAAAGTGAATATATTCTTTAGTTATAATAATTATTAAATATATATATCACATAAATTCAATATAATCATTTTTATTGATAAATATTATAATAATGATAAAAAAATAATTTAATAATCTATTATTAATAAGTTAGATATCAATTAAAATATAATTACAAAACCAAAAAAGATTCAGAAACAAAGCAAAATATATTACTATATAATAATTTTTGTTTTTAGTTTTTTTCTTATTTTAATTAGTTTATCTATATTTTTTTGTTGAAAAATTATTTATATAAATTATATTTGTATAACTTAAACTTTATTTTGTAATTAATATTTGTATAAAAATAAACAAATAAATAATTAAAATGAATATTTTAAATTATAATGAAAAAAAAATGAGATTTGTTATTTATGATTTAGAGTATACCGGTTTAATTTAATTTATATCTGTCTCACTAATAATTATTTTTCTAATTAATATTTCTATAAAAATAAACTGATAAATAATTAAAATAAAAATTTAAAATTATACATAATAAAAATTAAAGTGAGATTTATAATTTTTTAAAAATGTATACCAATTTAATGGTTTAAGTATTTAAAGGTTTTGTCATTTAGGAGTTTAGCAATTTATGTTTTTAGGCATTTAGTGGTTTATAGGTTTTATTTAAATAATTAAATAACAAAAAATTTATATTTGATAATTTTTCAAATTTTCAAAAGTTATAACATTTGAAAATATAATAATTTTAAAATTTTTTAAAAATGTTTATACAATATTTAGAAATAATAATTATTATAACTATATATAATATCAACTATATATAAACAATTTTATTGATAAAGATTATATCAATTATCAAGAAAAAAATTAATAAACTATTATTAATATGATAGATATAAATTAAAATATAATTAAAAAAGCTAAAATGATTCAAAATCAAAGAATTTTTATTACTAAATAATAATTTTTTTTTGTTTTTGCATCATTTTATAAGCTTATATATTATTTTGAAAAAAAATTTATTATTTAAATTACATTTGTCACTCAAAATTTATTTTGTAATTAATATTAATATAAATTATTTAAATAATATTTAAGGTTTACGAGTTTAACGATTTATTTATTTAGGGGCTTCGAGGTTTAGGAGCTTAGAGATTTATGTATTTAGGCATTTAATGGTTTATAAGTTTAATTTAAACAATTATATAACAAAAAATTTATTTTTGTTATTTTTTATCATTTTTGAAGGTTATAACCTTTGAAAATATAATAATTTTAAAATTTTTTTATATGGGAATACTATATTTAGTTATGATAATCTTAATAATTATATATCATGTTAATTCAATATAAACAATTATATTGATGGATATTATATTAATGTTCAAAAAATAAATTAACAAACTATTATTAAATAAATAGATATATTTAAAATATACTTGCAAAACATAAATTTATTCAAAATCAAAATAAAATATATTACTAAATAATAATTTATATGATGTCTTGCTTCTTTTTATAAGTTTATATTTTTTTTAAAAGTAAATTATTTAAATTATATTTGTCTTCCTCATAATTTATTTTTAATTTATAATTCTATAAAAATAAACTTATAAATAATTAAAATGAATATTTAAAACTATAATGAATACAAATAAAATTGATATTTATTATTTATTATTTAGGATTTACTAGTTTAATGGTTTAAGTATTTAGGTATTTTGGGGTTTAGTGATTTAAGTGTTTAGGCCTTCGATGATTTATAGTTTTTATTTAAAGAATGAAAATATAAAAAATTTAATTTTTTGATTTTTTTTAAAATTTTTAAAGGTTATAACCTTTGAAAATATAATAATTTTTAATTTTTTTTAAATGTGAATATAATATTTAGTTATAATAATCTTAATAATTATATATAATGTAAACTCAATATTAATAATTTTATTAATACATATTATAATAATGATCAAAAAAAAAATTAAAACTATTATTAATAATAATCATATAAATTAAAATATAATTGCAAAATCTAAAATGATTCAAAAAATAAATAAAATATATTAATAAATAATATATTTTTGTTTTTAAAATTTTGACTCTTTTTATAAGCATATTTATTTTTTTCATATAAAATAAATTATTTAAAATAGATTCATCTCACTAATAATTTATTTTGTAATTAATATTTCTATAAAAATAAACTGATAAATAATTAAAATAAAAATTTAAAATTATACTTAATAAAAATTAAATTGAGATTTATGATTATTTATTAATGTACACGTGTTTAATGGTTTATGTATTTATAGGTTTTGTCATTTTGGAGTTTAGTAATTTATGTTTTTAGGCATTTAGTGGTTTATAGGTTTTATTAAAACAATAAATAACAAAAAAAAAATTTGTACTTTTTTCTCATTTTCATAGGTTATAACCTTTGAAAATATAATAATATTTAAAATTTTTTGAAATGTGAATATAATATTTAGTTATTTTAATATTAATAATTATATACCATATAAATTCAATATAAACAATTTTATTGATAGATAATATAATAATGATCAAAAATTAAATTAATAAACTATTAATAATAAAATAGATTTTAATTAAAAAATATATACACTACCGAAATTGATTCAAGATTAAAGAAAAATATATTACTGAATAAAAATTTTTATTTTTATATTTTTAATTCTTTTATAAGCGTCTATATTTTTTTGATTAAAAATAAATTATTTAAATTATATTTGTCGCACTCATAATTTATTTTGGAATAAATATTTTCTAAAAATAAACTAATAAATAATAAAATCAATATTTAAAATTATAATAAATAAAATAAAAATTAGATTTATTAATTATTAAGTAGTATATAGTGGTTTAATGGTTTATATATTTAGGAGTTTACTGATTTAACTATATATGCATTTAGTGGGTTATATGTTTTATTTAAAAAATAAAATAACAAAAAATTTATTATTGTTATTTTTTGATATTTTCAAAGGTTATAACCTATAAAAATATAATAATTTTAAAACTTTTTTCAAAAGTGAATATAATATTTAGTTATAATAATTATTAAATTTATATTTCATATAAATTAAATATAATCATTTTTATTGATAAATATTCTAATAATGATCAAAAAATAAATTAATAATCTATTATTAATATATTAGATATCAATTAAAATGTAATTACAAAACCTAAAATGATTCAGAAACAAAGCAAAATATATTACTATATAATAATTTTTTATTTTTTTCTTCTTTAATTAAGTTTATCTATATTTTTTCGTTAATAAATAATTTATATAAATTATATTTATATAAGTTATAATTTATTTGGTAATTAATGTTTATATAAAAATTAACAAATAAATAATTAAAATGAATATTTAAAATTATAATGAAAAAAATAAAATGACATTT
>JAREIK010002283.1:0-63170 GCA_029783825.1 Sapria himalayana | reverse complement strand
AAACATTTTAACATCTATATACTTTCTTAATAAATAATAAATATCATTTTTATTTCTATTTATTATAATTTTAAAATATTCATTTTAATATATTTATAGTTTTAATTTTTTAGAAAAATTAATTACAAAATAATTTCAATTGAGACAAATATTATTTAAATAATTTATTTTTAATCAAAAAAATATAATCTTATAAAAAAGGAAAATTTAAAAATTAATATTATTATTTAGTAATATATTTACATTTGATTTTGAATCATTTTGGGTTATGTAAATATATTTTAATTAATATTTATATTATTAATAATAGTTAATTAATTTAATTTTTGATCATTATTATAATATTTATCATTAAAATTTTTTATATAGAATTTATATGATATATAATTAGTAAGATTAATATAATTATACATAGTATTCACATTTCAATAAATTTTAAAAATATTTTATTTTCAATGGTTTTAACCTTTGAAAATCAGAAAAAATCTAAAAAAAATTTTTTTTATTATATAAATAAAACCTAAAAACCACTAAATACCTAAAAACCTAAATTGATAAACTCCTAAATAATCAAACCATTAAACTAGTATACCACATATAATAAATCATAAATCTTATTTTAATTTGTATTCATTATAATTTTAAATATTCATTTTAATTATTTATTAGTTTATTTTTTATTGAAAATTTAATTACAAAATAAATAATGTGCGAGACAACAATAATTTTAAAAATTTATTTTTAAACAAAAAAAAATATGTGCTTATAAAAAGAAGTAAAAATTTAAAAACAAAAAATTATTATTTAGTAAAATATGTTACTTTGATTTTGAATCATTATATATAGGTTTTGCAATTATATTTTAATTATTATCAATCTTATTAAGAATAGTTTATTAATTTATTATTTGATCAATTTTATAATATCTAACAATAAAATTACTTATATTGAATTAAAATGTCTTATAATTATTATAATTATTATAACTAAATGTTATATTTATATTTGAAAAAAATTTAAAAATTATTATATTTTCAAAGGTTATAACCTTCAAAAATGATAAAAAATCACAAAAATAATTTTTTTATTATTTTATTATTTAAATAAAACTTATAAACCACTAAATGCCTAAACATTAAAATTCTAGACTTCTAAACCCCAAAAGCCCTAAATACTTAAACCATTAACCTATAAAACCTAAATAATAAAGAATAAATCTGAATTTTATTTGTATCTTATAATTTTAAATATTCCATTTTAATTATTTTTAGTTTATTTTTATAGAAATATTAATTACAAAATATATAATGAGTGAGGCATATATAAGGTTAAAAAAATTATTTTTTATGAAAAAAAATATAGCTTATAAAAATAAACAAAATTTCGAAAATTCAAAAATTTTATTTAGTAATATATTTACTTTGATTTTGAAATATTTTGGGTTCTGCAAATTAATTTAATTAATATCTATCTTATTAATAATAGTTTATTAATTTATTTTTTGATCGTCAAATTAATATATATTAATAAATTTTTTTATACTAAATTTACATCAAATATAATTATTAAGATTATTATAACTAAGTATTGTATTCATATTTTATAACTATTAAAAAATTATTATATTTTCAAAGATTATAACCTTTGAAAATCACGAAAATTCATAAAAATAAATTTTTTGTTATTTCATTGATTAAATAAAACCTATAAACACCTAAATGTTCAAACATATAAATCAATAAACTCTTTAACCCCATAACCACAAAAAACATAAACCATTAAATAGGTATACCCTAAATAATAAATCATATATCTCTTTTTTATTAGTATTCATTTTAATTTTAAATATTCATTTTAATTATTTATCAATTTATTTTTATAGAAATATTAGTTACAAAATAAATTATTAATGAGATAGATATAATTTAAATAATTTATTTTTTATCAAAAAATTATATATGCTTATAAAATGAACCAAAATTTTTAAAATAAAAGATTATTATTTAGTAATATATCTTATTTTGATTTCGAATCATTTTAGATTCTACAATTATAATTTAATTTATATCATTCTTATTAATACTAGTTTATTAATTTATTTATTGATCATTATTTTAATATCTATTAATAAAATTATTTATATTTAGTTTACATTATATATAATTATTAAGATTATTATAACGAAATATTATATTCATATTTAAAAAATTAAAAATTATTATATTTTCAAAGGTTACAACCTTCAAAAATTTAAAAAATTCAAAAAATTAATTTTTTTTGTTTTTAATTCTTTAGATAATAACTATAAATCACTAAAGGTCTAAACACTAAAATCACTAAACTCCTAAACCTAAAAACCCCTAAATACTTAAACCATTAAACTAGTATATCCTGAATAATAAATAATAAATCTCAATTTTATTTGTATTCATTATAATTTTAAATAATTATTTTAATTATTTATTAGTTTATTATTATAGAATTATAAATTACAAAATAAATTATGCGTAAGATAAATTAATTTAAATAATTTATTTTTAAAAACAAAAATATAAAGTTATTAAAAAAGAAAAACATTAAAAAAATTATTATTAAGTAATATATTTTACTTTGATTTTGAATAAAATTAGATTTTAATAATATATTTTTAATAATATCTATCTTGTTAATAATAGTTTATTAAATTTTTTTTTGATCATTATTATAATATCTAGCAATGTATTTATTTATATTGAATTTAAATGACTTATAATTATTAAGATTATTATAACTAAATATTATATTTACATTTGGAAAAAAATTTAAAAATTATTATATTTTCAAAGGATATAACCTTCAAAAATTAAAAAAATAATAAAAATAAATTTTTGCTATATCATTATTTAAATAAAACTTATAAACCACTAAATGCCTAAACACTTAAACCTCTAAACTCCTAAATACAAAAGCCCTTAAATACTTAAACCTTTAAACTCGTAAACCTTAAATATAATTTAAATAATTTATTAAAATATTAATTACAAAATAAATTATGAGTGATACAAATATAATTTAAATAATTTATTTTTCAACAAAAAAAAAAATAAAAGCTTATAAAAAGAAGCAAAAACTAAAAAAAATTATTATTTAGTAATAAAATTTACTTGGATTTTGAATATTTTTAGGTTTTGCAATTATATTTTAATTTATATCTATCATATTAATAATAGCATATTAATTTATTTTTTGATAATTTATATCATATCTATAAATAAAATTGTTTATATTTAGTATATATTATATATAATTATAATGATTATTATTACTAAATATTGTATTCACATTTTTAAAAAATTTTAAAATTATTATATTTTCAAAGATTATAACTTTTGAAGATATGAAAAAATATCAAAAATAATTTTTTTGTTATTTCATTGTTTAAATAAAACATATAAACCACTAAATGCCTAAAAACACAAATCACTAAATTCATAAATGAAAAAACTTTTAAAAAATTAAAATATTAAACATAAAACATATAAACCACTAAATGCCTAAAAACATAAATCACTAAAGTCATAAAAGAAAAAACTTTTAAAAACTTAAAATATTAAACTAATATATACTAATAATAATTCATAAATCTCATTGTAATTTTTTTAAATTATTTATCAGTTTATTTTTATAGAAATATTAATTACAAAATAAATTATTAGTGAGACAGATCTAATTTATATTAGACTGGTATACCCAAAATAAAAAAGAATAAATCTCAATATTATTTTTTTAATTATAATTTTAAATATTCATTTTAATTATTTATTTGTTTATTTTTATATAAATATTGATTAAAAAATAAATTATGAGTTAGACAAATATAATTTATATAAATTAATTTTCATCAAAAAAATATGGATAAACTTTTTAAAAGAAAAAAAAAATTAAAAATAACAAATTATTATATAGTAATATATTTTGATTTCTTCTAAATCATTTTAGGTTTTTTTATTATATTTTAATTGATATTTATCTTATTAATAATAGATTATTAATTTATTTTTTGATCATTTTTAGAATATTTATCAATAATATTGTTTATATTGAATTTTTATGATATATAAATATAATGATTATTATAACTAAATATTGAATTCACATTTGAAAAAATTTAAAAATTATTATATTTTCAAATGTTATAACCATTGAAAATTTATAAAAATAATAAAAATAAATATGTTGTTATTTTAATTTTTAAATAAACCCTATAAACAACTAAATGCTTACACTGTAAAATTAGTGAATTCCTAAGGCCCGTAATGCCTAAATACATAAACCATTAAACTGCTATATACTACTTAATAATTAATAAATATAATTTTTATTTCAGTTTATTATTATTTTAAAAATTCATTTTAATTATTTATAAGTTTATTTTATAGAAATATTTATTACAAAATAAATTATGAGTGTGACAAATATAAATTAAATAATTTATTTTTAATAAAAAAAATTATACGCTTATAAAAGAAGTAAAATTTTAAAAATTAAAAATTATTATCCAGTAATATAATTTACTTAAATTTTGAATCAATTTGGTTTTGTAAATATTTTTTAATTAATATCTATCTTATTATTAATAGTTTATTATTTAATTTTTGATTATTTTTATAATATCTATCAATAAAATTGTTTATATTGAATT
Organism: Sapria himalayana; assembly: GCA_029783825.1. NCBI lineage: Eukaryota > Viridiplantae > Streptophyta > Magnoliopsida > Malpighiales > Rafflesiaceae > Sapria > Sapria himalayana. The sequence goes on along the minus strand of JAREIK010002283.1, from coordinate 58,489 downwards.
TATATGATACATAATTATTAAAATTATTATAACTAAATATTGTATTCACATTTCAAAGAGTTTTTAATATTATTATAATTTCAAAGGTTATAACCTATGAAAATGACAAAAAATTAGAAATTTTTTTTTGTTATTTTATTGTTTAAATAAAACCTATAAACCACTAAATGCCGAAAAACATAAATCGCTAAACTTCTAAACGACAAAACGTCTAAATACTTAAACTATTAAACTGGTATACATTAATAATAAATCATAAATCTCATTTTAATTTTTATTAAGTGTAATTTTAAATTTGTATTTTAATTATTTATCAGTTTATTTTTATAGAAATATTAATTACAATATAAATTATTAGTGAGAAAGATATATTTTAAATAATTTATTTTTTATCAAAAAAAATATATGTGCTTATAAAAAGATCCAACATTTTAAAAACAATAATTTATTAATTTGTAATATATTTTATTTTAATTTTCAATCATTTTAGTTTATGCAATTATATTTTAATTTATATCATTTTTATTAATAATAGTTTATTAATTTTTTATTGATCATTATTATAAAATCTATTAATACAATTATTCATATTGAGTTTACATAATATATAATTATTAAAAATATTATAACTATATATTATATTAACATTTGAAAAAAATTAAAAATTATTATATTTTCAAAAGTTATAACCTTCAAAAATTTTAAAAAATCAAAAAATTTTATTTTTTATTTTTTCATTCTTTAAATAAAAACTATAAATCACTAAAGTCCTAAACACTTAAATCACTAAACCCCAAAACACCTAAATACTTAAACCATTAAACTAGTATATTTTGAATAATAAATAATAAATCTCAATTTTATTTGTATTCATTATAATTTTAAATTTTCATTTTAATTATTTATTAATATATTTTTGTAGAATTATAAATTAAAAATAAATTATGTGGAAGGAAAATATAATTTAAATAATTTAGTTTTAATAAAAAAAAATAAAAACTTATAAAAAGAAGCAAAATATCTATCTTATTATTTAGTATTATATTTTACTTTGATTTTGAATAAATTTTTGTTTTGCAAATATATTTTAAAAAATATCTATCTTATTAATAATAGTTTATTAATTTATTTTTTTAGAATTAATATAATATCTATCAATATAATTGTTTATATTGAATTAACATGATATATATTAATTAAGATTATCATAAATAAATATAGTATTCACTTATAAAAAAAATTTAAAATTTGTTATATTTTCAAAGGTTATAACTTTCAAAAATCAGAAAAAATAACAAAAATAAATTTTTTGATATATCATTGTTTAAATAAAACTTATAAACCATTAATTTCCTAAACACATAAATCTCTAAACTCCTAAACCCCGAAGCCCCGAAATACCTAAACCTTTAAACTCGTAAAGCTTAAATATAATTTAAATAATTTATAGAAATATTAATTACAAAATAAATTATGAGTGACAAATATAATTTAAATAATATATTTTCATCAAAAAAAATATATAAGCTTATAAAATGATGCAAAAATTAAAAAAAAATTATTATTTAGTAATAAATATTACTTGGGATTTTGAATCATTTTAGGTTTTATAATTATATTTTAATTTATATATATCATATTAATAATAATTTATTAATTTATTTTTTGATAATTGATATAATATTTATCAATAAAATTGTTTATATTTATTTTATATTATATATAGTTATAATAATTATTACTAAATATTGTATTCACTTTTTTAAAAAATTTTAAATTTATTATATTTTCAAATGTTATGACATTTAAAATTTTGAAAATATATCAAAAATAATTTTTTTTTATTTCATTATTTAGATAATAGATATAAAGAATTAAATGCCTAAATACTTAAATGAATAACTTCTAAATCTCGAAAACTATAGATAGATAAATTTATTAAACAGTTATATCCTAAATAAAAAATAATAAATCTCATTTTTATTTTTTTTCATTATAATTTTAAATATTCATTTTAATTATTTATTTGTTTAATTTTATATAAATATTAATTACAAAATAAATTATAAGTTAGACATATATAACTTATATAAATTATTTTTCAACAGATAATTATAGATAAACTTAATAAAAGAAGAAAAAAATTAAAAACAACAAATTATTATATAGTAATATATTTTACTTTGTTTCTGAATCATTTTATTTTTTGTAATTATATTTTAATTGATATCTAGCTTATTAATAATAGATTATTAATTTATTTTTTGATCACTATTAGAATATTTATCAATAAAAATATTTATATGATATATAGATTTAATAATTATTATAACTAAATATTCTATTCACTTTTGAAAAAAATTTTAAAATTATTATATTTTCAAAGATTATAACCTTTATACATGTGAAAGAACATAAAAAATATAATTTTTTTCTTATTTCATTGTTTAAATAAAACCTATAAATCACTAAATGTCTAAACACTTAAATCATTAAATTATAAAATCAAGATACCCCGATATAGATAATTGTTTAAACGGGTATACCATAAAAAATAATTAATAAATCTCATTTTTATTTGTTTTCATTATAATTTAAAAAATTCATTTTGATTGTTAAGTTTTTTATTTATATATATATATTAATTATAAAATAAATTATTATTTAAAAATATAATTTATAAAAATTAATTTTCATCACAAAATAGATAGGCTTATAAAAAGAATAAAAATTTAAAAACAAATAATTATATTAAGTAATATATTTTGCTTTGCTTTTGAATCCTTTTAGGTTTTGATATTATATTTTAAGTAATATCAATCTTTTTCATAATTGATATATTATTTATTTTTTGATAATTATTAGAATATGTATCAATAAAATTGTTTATATTGAATTAATATGATATATAATTATTATGATTATTATTAATAAATATTTATTTAGTTTTGAAAAAAATTTAAAAATTATAATATTTTCAATGGTTATAACCTTTCAAAATATCAAAAAATAATAGAAATAATTTTTTTTTTATTTTTTTTCTTAAATAAAACCTATAAACCACTAAATGCATGCAAAGTTAAATCAGTAAACTCCTAAACCCCAAAATGCCTAAATACATAAACCATTAAACTGCTATATACTACTTAATAATTAATAAATCTAATTTTTATTTCTATTTATTATAATTTTAAATATTCATTTTAATTATTTATTAGATAATTTTTATAGAAATATTTATTACCAATAAAGTATGAGTGCGATGAAGATAATTTATTTAATTTTTTTTAATAAAACAAAATATACACTTATAAAAGAAGTAGAAATTTAAAAATTAAAAATTATTATCCAGTAATATATTTTACTTTAATTTTGAATCAATTTGGGTTTTGTAAATATTTTATAATTAATATCTATCTTTTTATTAATAGTTTATTAATTTAATTTTTGATCATTATAATATTATCTATCAATAAAAATGTTTATAATGAATTTATATGATATATAATTATTAATATTATTAAAACTAAATATTGTATTCACATTTCAAAAAATTGTAAATATTTTTATATTTTCAAAGGTTATAACCTATGAAAATGATAACAAATTATATAATTTTTTTTTTATTTTATTTTTTTATATAAAACATATAAACCACTAAAAGCCTAAAAACATAAATCACTAAACTTCTAACGACAAAACCTCTAAATACTTAAACTATTAAACTGGTATACATTAATAATAAATCTTAAATCTCATTTTAATTTTTATCAATATAATTTTAAATTTTTATTTTAATTAATTATCAGTTTATTTTTATAGAAATATTAATTACAAACTAAATTATTAGTGAAATGGATCTAATTTAAATTAAACCTGTATCCCTAAATAATAAATAATAAATCTCATTTTTTTTCATTATAATTTTAAATATTCATTTTAATTATTTATTTGTTTATTTATATATAAATATTAATTACAAAATAAATTATGAGTTAGACAAATATAATTTATATAAATTATTTTTCATTAAAAAATATAGATAAACTTATTAAAAGAAAAAAAATTCAAAAACAAAAAATTATTATATAGTAATATATTTTTGTTTGCTTATGAATCATTTTAAGTTTTGTAATTATATTTTAATTAATATCTATCTTATTATTAATGGATTATTAATTTATTTTTTGATAATTATTAGAATATTTATCAATAAAATTGTTTATTTTGAATTTATTTAATATATAAATATAATGATTAGTATAACTAAATATTGTATTCACTTTGAAAAAAATTTAAAAATTATTATATTTTCAAAGGTTATAACCTTTGAAAATATCAAAAAATAATAAAAATAATTTTTTTGTTATTTTATTTTTTAAATAAAACCTATAAACCACTCAATGCTAGGGGTGCTGATGGGACGGGACGGGATGTGGATTAAAATCTTCAGTCCCTTCCCACAGTTCAGAGATTTTTTTTTGAAGATGCAGACCCATCCCATAGGTTTAAAATATCGGGACGGGATGGAGATCGGGGATTTTGTGTAGGATAAAATGGTTCCGGGATGGAACGGAGTTCGGGCATATTTTTCAATTTATTTTCTTCAAACCGGCCAAGTTAGTTCATGTCGAAACCTTTTGTTGTACCATTTATCATTCCTTAGTTATTTATCTTTCAAACTCAAATTAGGCCAATTTTGTTTTGTCATTTAGGCTGAATACCACAAACGAGATCCATTACCTTGTCAAAAGCTTTGATGTGCAGAAAAGGATAGAAATGTTAAATAGAACGGGACCGAGTTTTGTGCTTAATTTGGTTCATTGTTTTTTCACAAGTTGGCTTTGTTCAGCCGAGTGAAATTAGCCATAATAGCAATACTACATTTTTTAAACAATTACTTAAAATATTAAGGAATAGCTAAAAATTACCACAAACATTGGTGGCATCAATTACTACTTAAGTAATTGCTAAAAATAGGCAGCTTAATATAACAAAAAAAAATACAACTAATAACAACCATGATAATAATCATTTCAAATGTCCGTCACGGAACAGCAACGAAAATTCAAACCCATTTAATTATCTCTTCTACAACTCCTCCCTTTTCTTCCTCCACTATAGAAGGACAACCAAAGATCAAAAAGTGTTAATCATGTAGACATAAATTTCTAAGATGAAAGAGTAATAAAAAAACAAAATATTACCTTATCAAATTTAATACACCCATTCGAAATTTAGTTGGCCAACTATAGTTGGAAGAATATTTGGATCTTGTGACCACTCTAAAAATTATGATTGAACCATATTTTTATTAAATTGAATGAATAATATAAGTAAAAGTCAAATTAAAATTTACAAGATTTGTATACTAACCTGATTCATTATCATCAATGTCTTGAACTAATTCTTCAATTTCAATAGGTTTGTTTGAGCTTCTCAACCAATCTTGTAGACATATGAGAACTTCGGCTGTAATAGGTGTTAAATCACTCTTAAATTTATCTAAAGTTCTCCCCCTAGTGCTAAAAGTAGATTCGTAGGCCACAGTAGATGCTTGGATAGCAAATACATCCCTTGCTACATTTTCCAAAGAAGGATATCTAACCTTATTTACCTTCCACCAGTTTAGAAGATCAAAATCAATTCTATTTTTTTAATGTTTGTCCTCCGAGTACCTATCCAACTCTTCCTAAGCTGCAACTTCTTGTTCTTTCTCCAATTCAACAAAAAAAATCATCAACATAAGTATCACTACCATCAAAGAAATCATCATTTTTCTTCAACACAGTAGAAGAGAAATCATCTTCTTTTGATTCATCTTTATTTAAATCTTTATAATCATCCATCAACTTATTTAAAGCATTTATAACTTTTTTCACTAAATTTTTTGCCAATTCCTCTCCATAATGCTAAGTGTATTTACCCTTGAGATATTTGAGCTTATATCTATGATCCAACACTACTGCTACAAAAAGCATAATATTTGTTGACTTAAGAGAACCCCAATATTTGTTCAATTTATGCCTCATTTTCATACCGATTTCAGACACCATTGTATCTCTACTATTTTCAGAAAGCTCAATTTTTATTTCAAAATTCGAATAATCGGCCGAAAATAAACACTAGAGCTAGAATATTATGAGCTAGAAAATTTACAAGTTACCTCGTAAAAATTTTTCAAGAAACGAGCCAAAATTTTGGCATTTGTCCAGTCTCTCTCAGTTGGAACATTTGAACCAAACTCCTTCAAAAACCTTTTGTCTTTTTCCTCCAACTTATCAAATTCTTTTTGATATTTTATATCAGTTTCTAGCATCAAATAAGTTGAATTCCATCTTGTAGGACAATCTAATTGCAATGAAGATCTATATGTCAAGTTTGCTTCTTCAACACAACTTAAACATATCTAATCTTTTAGGACTGCTCCTCACATATTTCACCACACCTCTAATTTTTTGAATAGCACCCTCAACTACTGCAATACCATCTCTGAAAATTAAGTTTATGATATGAGCACAACATCTCATATGAAAAATCTCGCCTCTCAAAGGTACATTTTTCATCACAAGCATTTTTTTCAATTGTTCGACTTTCTCAAACCCCATTCATTCATGCAAAACTCAATAGCATTTATAATATTAACTCCAGAATGACTTTTAATTACAGAAAAGTTCAAAAGCATTTTATGCATATTCCATTGAGACTCAATTAAATGAACAGTCAAACATATATAAGATAAATTTTGAATGCTAGTCCAAGTGTTGGTAGTCAATGAAACTCTACAACAATGAGATGATATGCTATCAAATAATTTCTTCTTTTCCTTCACAAACAAGAAAAACAATCCCTTGGTGTAGAGTGCCTAGATGGAATTTTAAATTGATGCACACTAACTTCAAAAAACTCCGTGAACTCATCCCTCTCAACAAAAAAAAAGGCAATTCATCTTTTATGATCATTTTCACCAAAGCCTCCCTAACTAGTTGTTGATCAAATTGCCAACAAGTTAATTTGTTATCCTCAGAACTAGTACCTTTAGTGAAACTCAACAAAGATTGTGACTTGTCTTTACCTTTGTGAACTTCTATTAATTCTTTTTTTGGGTGGAAATTTTTTTAAAGTCTCTCTCAAGTATTTCCATAAACCCGTAGTACCTTGATCACTTTTTGCCAAGTATTCTTTCCTACACCATATACAAGCTGCCCTACCAGTTTCAATTCCCTCTGAATCAACTAATATCTCATAAGTTTCCCAAATAGCAGACTTATACTTTTTATGAGCTTGAGGTTCAGATGTACATTGACTTTCTTTTATAATTGGAATTGAAGAACCTGCCGTAACAATAGGAGCATTCGTGAAATGATGATGATTAGATTTACCAGTACTTTGATCATTTGAGATGTGATCATCTTCAATTTATAGTATTTTTTATTTACCGGTGGATTGTGCCATCTACGTTGCCATTAATTAATATGATATGTTAAGCATATATACATATAAATATCTCAAACAAGCAAGCTCTACAAAACTGACTGTAACACATTCAGCCCACTCATTCGGCCCAACCACAACACCACAACCAATACTCCACAAAACTGACTGAGACATTTAATATTAATAATTAATCACTCAATTCTCATCAGAAAAACAAAACAAAAGGCCGGTGGCATCTGAGACACGGTGTAGGCAAGAAGAAGTGCGACGGACATGGGCTAGACCTAACTGAGCACGGCTGGAATGGCGTGAGGTGGCCTGGAACTCATAGGAACAGCAATAGATGGGTCGGAATTGGATGGGCAGTAGTGGAATTGGTGGCATCTTCATGTTATATATATATATATATATTTTTTTTCTGGTTCTAGTATCAGTTTTTTAGGACGTGACGGTTCTCAGGATGGATATTGCTTAAGATCTGGAACCATCCAAAAATAAAAAATACGTGACATAACGGGATGGGAAAAGTCAAAGTCTACGGAATTTTCCCAGTCCTGATTCTTTCGGGACAAGAGTTCGGGTCGTTGTCATAAATCTCTGAGTCTCGTGAGTAGCCCTACTAAATGCATATAAAGTTAAATCAGTAAACTTTTAAATCCCGTAATGCCTAAATACATAAACCATTAAACCGCTAAATACTACTTAATAATTAATAAATTTAATTTTTATTGCTATTTTTTATATATTAAAATATTCATTTTAATTATTTATTTGTGTATTTATTTAGAAATATTTATTACATAATAAATTATGAGTGGGACAAATATAATTTAAATAATATATTATTTATCTAATAAAAATATATGCTTATAAAAGAAGCATAAATTTAAAAATTAAAAATTATTATCAAGTAATATAAGTTACTTTAATCTTGAATCAATTTGGGTTTTGTAAATATTTTTTAATTAATATCTATCTTAATATTATTAGTTTATAAATTTAATTTTTGATCATTATTAAAATATCTATCAATAAAATTATTTATATTAAATTTATATGATATATAATTATTAATATTATTATAATAAAATATTGTATTAAAATTTCAAAAAATTTTAAATATTATTATATTTTCAAATGATATAACTTATGAAAATGATAAAAAATTATAAATTTTTTTTTGTTATTTTACTTTTTTAAATAAAACATATAAACTACTAAAAGACTTAAAACATAAATCGCTAAAATACTAACGACAAAACCTCTAAATACTTAAATCATTAAACTGGTATATATTAATAATAAATCATAAATCTCATTTTAATTTTTATTCAGTATAATTTTAAATTTTTATTTTAATTATTTATCAATTAATTTTATAAAAATATTAATTACAAAATAAATTATTAGTGAGACAGATCTAATTTAATGTAAACCGGTATCGCTAAATAATAAATAATAAATAATAAATCTTATTTTTTTTTCATTATAATTTTAAATATTCATTTTAATTATTTATTTTTTTATTTATATACAATTATTAATTACATAATAAATTGAGTTAGACAAATATAATTTATATAAATTATTTTTCATCAAAAAAATTGTTGATAAACTTTTTAAAAGAAAAATAAATTTCAAAACAAAAAATTATTATATAGTAATATATTTTGTGTTTCTTCTAAATCATTTTAGGTTTTTTAATTATATTTTAATTCATGTCTATCTTATTAATAATATATTATTAATTTATTTTTTGATCATTATTAGAATATTTATCAATAAAATTATTTATATTGAATTTATTTGAAATATAAATATAATGATTATTATAACTAAATATTGTATTCACATTTAAAATAATTTAAAAATTATTATATTTTCAAAGGTTATAACCTTTGAAAATATAAAAAAAGTAAAAATAAATTTTTATTATTTTATTTCTTTAATAAAACCTATAAACCAATAAATGTATACACAGTTAAATCAGTAAACTCCTAAACTTCATAATGCCTAAATACATAAACCATTAAACCGCTATATACTACTTAATAATTAATAAATCTAATTTTTATTTGTATTTTTATATTTTTAAATATTCATTTTAATTATTTTTTAGTTTATTTTTATAGAAATATTTATTACAAAATAAATTATGTGAGCGGAATATATATTTTAATTAATTTATTTTTAATCAAAAAGATATATGCTTATAAAAGAAGTAAAAATTTTAAAATTAAAAATTATTATCCAGTAATATATTTTACTTTAATTTTGAATCAATTTGGGTTTTGTAAATATTTTTTAATTAATATCAATCTTTTTATTAATAGTTTATTAACTTAAATTTGATCATTATTATATTATCTATCAAAAAAAAATTTTGTATTGAATTTATATGATATATAATTATTAATATTATTATAACTAAATATTGTTTTCACATTTCAAAAAATTTTAAATATTATTATATTTTCAAAGGTTATAATCTATGAAAATGAGAAAAAAGTAGAATTTTTTTTTGTTATTTTATTGTTTAAATAAAACCAATAAAGAACTAAATGTCTAAAAACATAAATTGGTAAACTCCTAAACGACAAAACCTTTAAATACTTAAATTATTAAACAGGTGTACATTAATAAAAAATCATAAATCTCAATTTAATTTTTATTTAGTATAATTTTAAATTTTTATTTTAATTATTTATCAGTTTATTTTTATAGAAATATTAATTATATAATAAATTATTAGTGAGACAGATCTATATTAAATAATTTATTTTTAAACAATAAAAATATATATCCTTATAAAAAGAGGCAAAATTTTAAAATTAAAAATTTATTATTTAGTAATATATTTTATTTTGAATCATTTTAGATTTTGCAATTATATTTTAATTTATATCATTCTTATTAATAATTGTTTATTAATTTTTTACTGATCAATATAATAATATCTATTAATAAAATAATTTATATTGAGTTTACATTATATATAATTATTAAGATTATTATTATTAAATATTATATTCACATTTAAAAAAAATTAAAAATTATTATAATTTCAATGGTTATATCGTTCAAAAATTAAAAAAAAATCAAAAAATTAAATTTTTATTTTTTCATTCTTTAAATAAAAACTATAAATCACTAAAGGCCTAAACACTTCAATCACTAAACCCCAAAACACCTAAATACTTAAACTATTAAACTAGTATATCCTGAATAATAAATAATAAATCTCTATTTTATTTGTATTCATTATAATTTTAAATATTCATTTTAATTATTTATTAGTTTATTTTTATAGAATTATAAATTAAAATTAAATTATGAGGAAGACAAATATAATTTAAATAATTTACTTTTAATAACAAAAAATATAAACTTATAAAAAGAAGCAAAACATCAAAGAAAGTATTATTTTATAATATATTTTACTTTGATTTTGAATAACTTTATGTTTTGCAAATATATTTAAAATAATATCTATCTTATTAATAATAATTTATTAATTTATTTTTTGATCATTTGAATAATATATTTCAATATAATTGTTTATATTGAATTTACATGATATATAATTATTAAGATTATCATAACTAAATATAGTATTCACATATAATAAAAATTTAAAAATTGTTATATTTTCAATGTTTATAACCTTCAAAAATTAGAAAAAATAACAAAAAAAAATTTTTTCTTATATCATTATTTAAATAAAACTTATAAACCATTAAATGCCTAAATACATAAATATCTAAACTCTTAAACCCCGAAGACCCTAAATACTTAAACCTTTAAACTCATAAACCTTAAATATAATTTAAATAATTTATAGAAATATTAATTACAAAATAAATTACGAGTGATACAAATATAATTTAAATAATTTATTTTTCATCAAAATAACATATAAGGTTATAAAATGATGCAAAAACTAAAAAAAAAATTATTATTTAGTAATAAATTTTACTTTGATTTTGAATCATTTTAGGTTTTTTAATTATATTTTAATTTATATCAATTATATTAATAATAGTTTATTAATTTGTTTTTTGATAATTGATATAATATCTACCAATAAAATTGTTTATATTTAGTTTATATTATATATAGTTATAATATTTATTATTACTAAATATTGTATTCACATTTTTAAAAAATTTTAAAATTATTATATTTTCAAATGTTATAACCTTTGAAAATTTGAAAAAATATGAAAAATAATTTTTTTGTTATTTAATTGTTTGAATAAAACCTATAAACCATTAAATGCCTAAATACTTAAATCAAAAACTTCTAAATCTCGAAAACCCTAAATAGATAAATTTTTTAAAAATATATATCTTAAATAATAAATAATAAATAATAAATCTCATTTTTATTTTTTTCATTATAATTTTAATTATTTACTTGTTTATTTTTATATAAATATTAATTACAAAATAAATTATAAGTTATACAAATATAATTTATATAAATTATTTTTCAACAAAAAAATATAGATAAACTTAATAAAAGAAGAAAAAAATTAAAAACAAAAAAATTTTAAATAGTAATTTATTTTTCTTTGATTCTGAATCATTTTAGTTTTTGTAATTATATTTTAATTGATATCTAACTTATTAATAATAGATTATTAATTTATTTTTTGATCATTATTAGAATATTTATCAATAAAAATGTTTATATTGAATTTATAAGATATATAAATTTAATAATTTTTATAACTAAATATTGTATTCACTTTTGAAAAAAGTTTTACAATTTTTATATTTTCAAAGTTTATAACCTTTGAACATGTGAAAAAATAAAAAAATATTTTTTTTGTTATTTCATTGTTTAAATAAAACCAATAAATCACTAAATGCCTAAACAGTTAAATCACTAAACTACAAAGTCCTGATACCCCTATATAGATAATCCTTAAAATCAGTATACAATAAATAATAATTAATAAATCTCATTTTTATTTGTTTTCATGATAATTAAAAAAATTCATTTTGATTGTTAAGTTATATATATATATATATATATTAATTATAAAAAAAATTATGAGTTAAAAATATAATTTATAAAAGTTATTTTTCAACAAAAAATAGATAAGCTTATAAAAAGAATAAAAATTTAAAAACAAATAATTATTATTAAGTAATATATTTTGCTTTGCTTTTGAATCATTTTAGGTTTTTATATTATATTTTAAGTAATATCAATGTTATTCATAATAGATTTTTAATTTATTTTTTGATAATTATTAGAATATATATCAATAAAATTGTTTATATTGAATTTAAATGATATATAATTATTATGATTATTACAAATATATATTTTATTCACTTTTGAAAAAAATTTAAAAATTATTATATTTTCAAAGGTTATAATCTTAAAAAATGAGAAAGAATATAAAAAAAAAATTTTTGTTATTTCTTTTTTCAATAAAACCTATAGATCACTAAATGTTTACTCACTTAAAACAGTAGCACATAAAACCCGAAATCCCAAAATACATAAACCTTATAACAGCTATATACTACTTAATAAATAATAAATCTCACTTTTATTTTTATTTATTATAATTTTAAATATTCATTTTAATTATTTATATTTTAATTTTTTAAAAAAATTAATTATAAAATAAATTTTGAGTGACACAGATATTATTTAAATAATTTATTTTTAATCATAAAAAAATATAAGCTTATAAAAAGATGGCAAAGTTTAAAAATTAAATATTATTATTTAGTAATATATTTTTTTTTTGATTTTGAATTATTTTGTGTTATGTAAATATATTTTAATTAATATTTATATTATTAAAAATAGTTTATTAATTTAATTTTTGATCATTATTATATATCTATCATTAAAATTATTTATATTGAATTTATATGATATATAATTAATATGATTAATATAATTATACATGGTATTCACATTTCAAAATATTTTAAAAATTATTTTATTTTCAAAGTTTTTAACCTTTGAAAATCTAAAAAAATCAAAATAATAATTTTTTTTTTAATTATATAAATAAAACCTATATACCACTAAATGCCTAAAAACATAAATTTCTAAATTCCTAAACGACAAAACCCCTAAATATTCGATCCATTAAACTGGTATACCATATATAATTGTTTGGCAATTGTGCTTCCACGGTAGTGAGATTGAGATACAGAAACACAGAAACAACATAAAACAAGCAATATATATATCAAAATTCAGAAACCATCCATGATAGAATCAAAAAACAAGAAATAAATACCAAAAATAATGTGGTTCGCTAGTCGCTCAGTACGACTAGCTAAATCCACCAGAAAATACTTATGGATTACAAATTAAAGCAATAGAAATGTCTTATAGTATGTAGCACATAGAATAGTCACGATAAATCGCACAGAGAGAAGAGAGAGAGACAATGAACAGTTCCACGGGTACAAAAACAGCCACCCGAAAATAAAATTACAAAACATTTTATATTAAACTTTATCCCGGTTCATTTAACCGTAGCGGGTCTGATCATGAGACGGGTTAAGCTCTGCTCCAATTTCGGCCAGCTGTCCGGTCAGTGAGACCTCCGTTATTGTGCTACTACTACATCCCCGGCCTCTTAATATTTCCTTTCCTACACTTACATGAAAATATGAAAAATAAAAAATGAAAAAAATATTTGGTTATACAAACATATTATCAAAAAATAAATTACATATACAGCAATATTAAATCTTAAATCTCATTTTAATTTGTATTCATTATAATTTTAAATATTCATTTTAAATATTTATTAGTTTATTTTTTATATAAATTTTAATTACAAAATAAATAATTGGTCAGACAAATATAATATTAATAATTTACTTTTAATAAAAAAAATATAATCTTATAAAAAGAATTAAAAATTTAAAAACAAAAAATTATTATTTAGTAATAAATTTTAAATTGATTTTGAATCATTTTAGGTTTTGTAATTATATTTTAATTTATACCTATCATATTAATAATAATTTATTAATTTATTTTTTGATAATTGATATCATATCTATCAATAAAATTGTTTATATTTAGTTTATATTATATATAATTATAATGATTATTATTACTAAATATTATATTCACATTTTTAAAAAAATTTAAAATTATTATGTTTTCATAGGTTATAACCTTTGAAAATGTGAAAAATTATCAAAAATATTTTTTTTGTTATTTCATTGTTTAAATAAAACCAATAAACCACAAAAAGCCTAAAAACATAAATTGCTAAACTCCTAAATGATAAAACCTTTAAATACTTAATCCATTAAACTGGTATAGATTAAAAATAAATAATAAATCTCATTTTAATTTTTATTCAGTATAATTTTAAATTTTTATTTTAATTATTTAAAAGTTTGTTTTTATAGAAATATTAATTACAAAATAAATTATTAGTGAGACAGATCTAATTTAAATTAAAACAGTATCCCTAAATAATAAAAAATGAAGCTCATTTTTTTTCATTATAATTTTTAATATTCATTTTAATTATTTATTTGTTTATTTATATATTAATATTAATTACAAAATAAATTGAGCTAGACAAAAATAATTTATTTAAATTATTTTTCATCAAAAAATTATAGACAACCTTTTTAAAAGAAAAAAAATTTTCAAAACAACAAATTATTATATAGTAATATATTTTTCTTTTTCTTCTGAATCATTTTAGGTTTTGTAATTATATTTTAATTGATATCTATCTATTAATAATAGATTATTAATTTATTTTTTGATCATTATTAGAATATTTATCACTAAAATTGTTTATATTGAATTTAGATGATATATAATTATTAAGATTATTATAACTAAATATTATATTTACATTTGAAAATAATTTAAAAATTATTATATTTTTAAAGGTTAACATCTTTGAAAATGAGATAAAATCACAAAAATAAATTGTTTGTTATTTTATTGTTTATATAAAACTTATAAATTACTAAATGCCTTAACGCTTAAATCATTAAACTTCTAAACCCCAAAACCCTTAAATACTTAAACATTTAAACAATCTTTAAAGGTTTAAGTATTTATAAATAATATATAAATATCTATCAATAAATAATAATTTATTAATTTATTTTTTGATCATTATTATATTTATATTTATATTTAGTTTATTAATATCTATCAATAAAATTGTTATTTTTAATCTACATGATAAATAATTATTAAGTTTATTATAACTAAATATTGTATTCACATTTGAAAAAATTTAAAAATTATTATATTTATAAAGGTTATAACCTTCAAAATTGATAAAAAATTTGACAAATAATTTTTTTGTTATTTCATTATTTAAATAAAACATATAAACTACTAAATGCCTAAATATTTAAATCTCTAGACTCCTAAACCCCAAAACCCCCTAAATACTTAAACCATTAAACCTATATAACCTAAATAATAAATAATAAACTCATTTTTATTTGTATTCATTATAATATTAAATATTCATTTTAATTATTTTTTATTTTATTTTTATAGAAATATTAATTACAAAATTAATAATGAGTGAGACATATATAATATAAATAAATTATTTTTTATGAAAAAAATTATAAGCTTATAAAGATAAACAAAATTTCAATAATTTAAAAGTTTATTTAGTAATATAATTTACTTTGATTTTGAATTATTTTGGGTTCTGCAAATATATTTTAATTAATATTTGTCTTATTAATAATAGTTTATTAATTTATTTTTTGATCATCAAAATAATATATATTAATAAAATTTTCTATAATAAATTTACATCAAATATAATTATTAAGATTATTATAACTAAGTATTGTATTCATATTTTAGAACTATTAAAAAATTATTATATTTTCAAAGGTTATAACCTTTGAAAATCAAGAAATTTCATAAAAATAAATTTTTTGTTATTTCATTGATTAAATAAAACCGATAAATCAATAAATAAAACCTAAATGTGTAAACATATACATAAATAAACTCATTAACCCCAAAACCACAATAAACTTAAACTATTAAATAGGTATACCCTAAATAATAAATCATAAATCTCATTTTTATTAGTATTCATTATAATTTTAAATATACATTTTAATTATTTATTAGTTTATTTTTATAGAAATATAAATTAAAAAATAAATTAATAGTTAGTCAAATATAATTTAAATAATTTATTTTTCATCAAAAAAAAATATAAGCTTATAAATG
The DNA here is from genome assembly GCA_029783825.1 of Sapria himalayana. Lineage (NCBI taxonomy): Eukaryota > Viridiplantae > Streptophyta > Magnoliopsida > Malpighiales > Rafflesiaceae > Sapria > Sapria himalayana. Next base: position 41,818 of record JAREIK010002283.1, on the reverse strand, counting down.
GATACAAAAATTTAAAAATTTAAAATAAATATTTAGTAAAATATTTCAATTTGATTTTAAATCATTTTAGGTTTTGTAAATATATTTTACACAATATTTATCTTATTAATAATTGTTTATTAATCTTTTGTATGATCATTATTATAATATTTATCAATATAATTGTTTATATTGAATTTACATGATATATAATTATTAAGATTATCATAACTAAATATACTATTCACATTTAAAAAAAATTTAAAAATGTTATAGTTTCAATGGTTATATTAAATTTTTTGTTATATTATTTTTTAAATAAAACCTATAAACCACTAAATGCTAGGGGTGCTCAATGGATGGGACGCGATTGAGATTACAAATCTCTAGTCCATTCCCATAGTTCGGATATTTTTTTTTGAAGATCCAAAGCCGTCCCATAGGTTGAAAATATCGGGATGGGAGGGGATGGAAATCGGGAATTTTGGGTAGGAGAAAATGGTTCCAGGACAGAACGGAGTCCGGACATTTTTTTTCAATTTATTTTCTTCAAACTGGCCAAGTTAGTTCATGTCGAAACCTTTTGTTGTACCATTTATCATTCCTTAGTTATGTATCTTTCAAACTCAAATTGAGCCAATTTTGTTTTGTCAAATAGGCTGAATACCGCAAACGAGTTTCATTATCTTGTCAAAAGCTTTGATGTGGAGAAAATGATATAAATGTTAAATAGAACGGGACCAAGTTATGTTCTTAATTTGGTTCTTTGTTTTTTCATAAGTTGGCTTTGTTCAGCCGAGAGAAAGTTAACCATAATAGCAATACTATATTTTTTAAACAATTACTTAAAATATTAAGGAATAGTTAAAGATTACCACAAACTTTGGTAGCATCAATTACTACTTAAGTAATTGCTAAAAGTAGGTTGCTTAATATAACAAAAAAAATACAACTAATAACAACTATGATAATAATCATTTCAAAAATCCATCCCAGAATAGCAACGCAAATCTAAACCCAATTAATTATCTCTTCTACAAATCCTCACTTTTCTTCCTCCACTGTAGAAGGACAACCAAAGATGAACACGTGTTAATCATGTAGACATAAATTTCTAAGCTGAAATAGTAATAAAAAACCAAAATATTACCTTATAAAATTTAATACACCCATTCGAAATTTAGTTGGCCAACTATAGTTGGAAGAATATTTGTATCTTGTGACCCCTCTGAAAATTGTAATTGAACCATATTTTTATTAAATTGAATGAATAAAATAAGTAACAGTGAAATTAAAATTTACAAGATTTGTATACTAACCTGATTCATTATCATCAAGGTCTTGAACTAATTCTTCAATTTCAATAGGTTTGTTTGAGCTTCTCAACCAATCTTGTAGACATATGAGAACTTTGGCTGTAATAGGTATTAAATCACTCCTAAATTTATCTAAAGTTCTCCCCCTAGTGCTAAATGTAGATTCGTACGCCACAGTAGATGCTTGGATAGCAAATACATCCCTTGCTATATTTTCTAAAGAAGGATACCTAACCTTATTTACCTTCCACCAGTTTAGAAGATCAAAATTAATTCTATTTTTTTTAAGTTTGTCCTCCAAGTACCTATCCAACTCTTCCTAAGCTGCAACTTCTTGTTCTTTCTCCAATTCAACAAAAAAAATCATCAACATAAGTATCACTACCATCAAAGAAATCATCATTTTTCTTCAACACAGTAGACGAGAAATCATCTTCTTTGGATTCATTTTCATTAAATCTTTATAATCATCCATCAACTTATTTAAAGCATTTATAACCTTTTTCACCAAATTTTTAGCCAATTCCTCTCCATAATTCTAAGTGCATTTACCCTTGAGATATTTGAGCTTATATCTAGGATCCAACACTACTGCTACAAAAAGCATAATATTTGTTGACTGAAGAGAACCAAATATTTGTTGAATTTATGCCTCATTTTCATACCCATTTCAGACACCATTGTATCTCTAATATTTTCACAAAGCTCAATTTTTTTCAATATTCGAATAATCTCAGGAAAATAAACACTAGAGGTAGAATATTATGAGCTAGAAAATTTACAAGTTACCTCAAAAAAAGTTTTCAAGAAACGAGCCAAAATTTTGGTGTTTGTTCAGTCTCTCTCAGTTGGAACGTTTGAACCAAACTCCTTCAAAAACCTTTTTTCTTTGTCCTCCAACTTATTATATTCTTTTTGATATTTTATATCAGTTTGTAGCATTAAATAAGTTGAATTCCATCTTGTAGGATGATCTAATTGCAATGAAGATCTATTTGACAAGTTTGCTTCTTCAACACATAACTTAATCATATCTAATCTTTTAGGACTACTCCTCACATATTTCACCACACCTCTAATTTTTTGAATAGTGCCCTCAACTACTGCAATGTCATCTCTGACAATTAAGTTTAGGATATGAGCACAACATTTCATATGAAAATGCTCGACTCTCAAACGTACAACACTTTTCTTCACAAGCCTTTTTTTCAATTGTTCAACTGCAACATCATTATTTGATACATTGTCAATAGTAATGAACATCAACTTTCTCAAACCCCATTCATTCATGAAAAAATCAATAGCATTTCTAATATTAACTCCAGAATGACTTTTAATTTCGCAAAAGTTCAAAAGCCTTTTATGCATATTCAATTGAGAATCAATGAAATGAACAGTTAAACATATATAAGACAAATTTGAATGCTACTCCAAGTGTCGATAGTCAATGAAACTCTACAAAAATGTGTTGATATGCTCACAAATAATTTCTTCTTTTCCTTCACAAACAAAAAAACAATCCCTCAACACAAAGTGCCTAGATGGATTTTTAAATTGAGTCACACTAACTTCATAAAACTTTTTAAACTCATCCCTCTCAACAAAAAAAAAGGCAATTCATCTTTTATGATCATTTTCACCAAAGCCTCCCTAACTAGTTGTTGATCAAATTGCCAATAAGTTAATTTGTTATCCTTTGAACTAGTACCTTTAGTGAAACTCAACAAATATTATGACTTGTCTTTACTTTTTTGAGCTTGTATTAATTCTTTTTTGTGTGGAAATTTTTTACAAGTCTTTCTAAAGTATTTCCCTAACCCCGAAGTACCTTGATCACTTTTTGCCAAGTATTTATTCCTACACCATATACAAGCTGCTTTACCAATTTCATTTCCCTCTGAATCAACTAATATCTCATAAGTTTCCCAAACAGCAGACTTATACTTTTTATGAGCTTGAGGTTCAGATATACCTTGATTTTTTTTTACAATTGGAATTGAAGAACCTGCCGTAACAATAGGAGGGTTCGTCAAAAAATGATGATTGGATTTACCAGTACTTTGATCATTTGAGATGTGATCATCTTCAATTTATTATATTTTTCGTTTACCGATGGATTGTGCCATCTGCATTGCCATTAATTAATATGATATGTTAAGCATATATAAATATAAATATTTCAAACAATCAAGCTCTACAAAACTGACTGTAACACATTCGGCCCTCTCATTCACCCACTCATTCGGCCCAACCACAACACCACAACCAATACTCAACAAAACTGACTGAGACACATAATAATAATAATTAATCACTCAATTCTCATCAGAAAAGCAAACCAAAAGGCTGGTGGCATCTGAGACACGGTGGAGGCAACCAAAAGTGTGATGGACAAGGGCTGGACCTAACTGAATAAGGCTCGAATGGTGGAGGTGGCATGGAACTCTTCGGAATAGCAATAGGTGCGTCGGAATTGGATGGGCAGTAGCGAAATTGGTGGCATCTTCATGTTATATATATATATATATATTCTTTGTTCTAGTATAGGTTTTTTAGAACGGGATGATTATCGGGAGAGATATTGCTTAAGATCCGGAACCATCCCAAAAAAATAAAAATACGTGACAGAATGGGATGCGAAAAGTCAAAGTCAACTGATTTTCTAAGTCCCGATTTTATCTGGACAAGGATTCGGGTCGAGTCGCGAATCTCCGAGTCCCGTGAGCAGCCCTACTAAATGCATATAAAGTTAAATCAGTAAACTCCTAAACCCTGTAATGCCTAAATACATAAACTATTAAACCACTAAATACTACTTAATAATTAAGAAATCTAATTTTTATTGTTATTTATTATATTTTTAAATATTCATTTTAATTATTTATTAGTGTATTTATTTAGAAAATTTTATTACAAAATAAATTATGAGTGGAACAAATATAATTTAAATAATATATTATTTATCTAAAAAAAATATACGCTTATAAAATAAGCATATATTTAAAAATTAAAAATTATTATCAAGTAATATAAGTTACTTTAATTTTGAATCAATTTGGGTTTTGTAAATATTTTTAATTAATATCAATCCTAATATTAATAGTTTATAAATTTAATTTTTGATCATTATTATAATATCTATCAATAAAATTATTTATATTAAATTTATATGATTTAAAATAATTAATATTATAATAACAAAATTTGTATTAAAATTTCGAAAAATTTTAAATATTATTATATTTTTAAATGTTATCCCTATGAAAATGATAAAAAATTATAGAAATTTTGTTTGTCATTTTATTTTTTTAAATAAATCCTATAAACCACTAAAAGCCTAAAAACATAAATCGCTATACTCCTAAGGACAAAACCTCTAAATACTTAAATCATTAAACTGGTATAAATTAATAATAAATCATAAATCTCATTTTAATTTTTATCTAGTATAATTTTAAATTTTTATTTTAATTATTTATCAATTTATTTTATAGAAATATTAATTACAAAATAAATTATTAGTGTGACAGATCTAATTTAAATTAAACTGGCATTCCTAAATAATAAATAATAAATCTCATTTTTTTTCATTATAATTTTAAATATTCATTTTAATTATTTATTTGTTTATTTATATATAAATATTAATTACAAAATAAATTGAGTTAGACAAATATAATTTATTTAAATTATTTTTAATCAAAAAATTATTGATAAACTTTTTAAAAGAAAAAAAAAATCAAAACAAAAAATTATTATATAGTAATATAATTTGCTTTTCTTCTGAATCACTTTAGGTTTTGTAATTATATTTCAATCGATATCTATCTTTTTAATAATAGATTTTAATTCATTTTTTGATCATTATTAGAATATTTATCAATAAAATTTTTATATTTAATTTATATAATATATAATTATAATGATTATTATAACTAAATATTGTATTCACATATTAAAAAAAATTTAAAAATTATCATATTTTCAAAGGTTATAAACTTTCAAAATATCAAAAAATAATAAAAATAATTTTTTTATTATTTTATTTTTTTAATAAAACCAATAAACCACTAAATGCATACACAGTTAAATTAGTAAACTCTTAAACCTCATAATGCCTAAATACATAAACCATTAAACTGCTATATACTACATAATAATTAATAAATCTAATTTTTATATCTATATATTATAATTTTAAATATTTATTTTAATTATTTATTAGTTTATTTTTATAGAAATATTTATTACAAATTAAATTATGAGTGCGACATATATATTTTAATTAATTTATTTTTAATCAAAAAATATATACGTTTATAAAAGAATTAAAATTTTAAAAATTAAAAATTATTATCTGGTAATAGTTTTTACTTTAATTTTGAATCAATTTGGGTTTTGTAAATATTTTTTAATTAATATCAATCTTTTTATTAATAGTTTAATAATTTAAATTTTGATCATTATTATATTTCTATCAATAAAATTGTTTATATTTAATTTATATGATATATATTTATTTATATTATTATAACTAAATATTGTATTCACATTTCAAAAAAATTTAAATATTATTATTTTTTCAAAGGTTATAACCTATGAAAATTTAAAAAAATTACAAATTTTTTTTGTTATTTTATTGTTTAAATAAAACCTATAAACCACTAAATGCCTAAAAACATAAATTTTTAAACTCCTAAATGACAAAACCTCTAAATACTTAAACCATTAAACATGTGTACGTTAATAAAAAATCATAAATCTCAATTTAATTTTTATTAAGTATAATTTTAAATTTTTATTTTAATTATTTATAAATTTGTTTTTATAGAAATATTAATTACAAAATAAATTATTAGTGAGACAAATCTAATTTAAATAATTTATTTTTCATCAAAAAAAATATATATCCTTATAAAAAGAGGCACAATTTTAAAAACAAAAATTTATTATTTAGTATTTTTATTTTGAATCATTTTAGATTTTGCAATTATATTTTAATTTATAACATTCTTATTAATAATAGTTTATTAATTTTTTATTGATCATTATTATAATATCTATTAATAAAATTATTTATATTGAATTTACATTATATATAATTATTAAGATTATTATTACTGAATATTATATTCACATTTAAAAAATATAAAATTAATATATTTTCAATGGTTATAACCTTCAAAAATTTTAAAAAATCAAAAAATTAAATTTTTTATTTTTTCATTCTTTAAATAAAAACTATAAATCACTTAAGGCCTAAACACTTAAATCACTAAACCCCAAAACACCTAAATACTTAAACCATTAAACTAGTATATCTTGAATAATAAATAATAAATCTTTATTTTATTTGTATTCATTATAATTAATATTTTGTAATTATATCCGTCTCACTAATAATTTATTTTGTAATTAATATTTCAATAAAAATAAACATATAAATATTTAAAACGAAGATTTAAAATTATAATGAATACTAATAAAAATGAGATTTATTATTTATTATTTAGAGTATACTAATTTAAAGGCATATGTATTTATGGGCTTCAGGGTTAGGAGTTTAGTCATTAAGAATTTAGCTATTTTGTGGTTTATAGATTTTATTTAAAAAACTAATAACAAAAAATTTATTTTTTTAATTTTTCTCATTTTCAAAAGTTATAACCTTTGAAAACTTAATAATTTTTAAATTTTTTTAATTAATGAAAATATTATTTTGTTATAGTAATCTAAATAATTATATATTATGTAAATTCAATATAAATAATTTTTTTTTATAAATATTATAATGACGATAATAAAATAAATTAATAAACTATTATTAATAAGATACATATTAAATAAAATTTATTTGCAAAATCTAAAATGATTCAAAATCAAAGTAAAATATATTAATAAGATAGATATTAAATAAAACTATTATTAATAAGATTAAATATATAGGTTTAAAAGATTATATTTTTATGAGTTTTGGGATTTAAGAATTTAGTGATTTAAGTGTTTAGGCATTTTGTAGTTTATCAGTTTTATTTAAAAATAAAATAACAAAAATTTTTTTTGTTATTTGTTCTCATTTTTGAAGGATATAACCTTTGAAACTATAACAATTTTTAATTTTTTTTAATGTGAATACTATATTTAGTTATGATAATCTTAATAATTATATATCATGTAAATTCAATATAAATAATTATATTGATATATATTATAATAATGATCTTACAAAAGATTAATAAACAATTATTAATAAGATAAATATTGTTTAAAATATATTTACAAAACCTAAAATGATTCAAAATCAAAGTGAAATATTTTACTAAATATTAATTTTAAATTTTTAAATTTTTGTATCCATTTATAAGCATATATATTTTTTGATGAAAAATAAATTATTTAAATTATATTTATCTTACTTTTAATTTATTTTTTAATTTATATTTCTATTAAAATAAACTAATAAATAATAAAAATGTATATTTAAAATTATAATGAATACTAATAAAAATGAGATTTATTATTTATTATTTAGGGTATACCTATTTAATAGTTTAAGTTTATTGTGGTTTTAGGGTTAATGAGTTTATTTATTTATATGTTTACACATTAAGGTTATATTTATTGATTTATAGGTTTTATTTAATCAATGAAATAACAAAAAATTTATTTTTATGAAATTTCTTGATTTTCAAAGGTTATAACCTTTGAAAATATAATAATTTTTTAATAGTTCTAAAATATGAATACAATACTTAGTTATAATAATCTTAATAATTATATTTGATGTAAATTCAGTATAAAAAATTTTATTAATATATATTATTTTGATGATCAAAAAATAAATTAATAAACTATTATTAATAAGAGACATATTAATTAAAATTTATTTGTAGAACCCAAAATAATTAAAAATCAAAGTAAATTATATTACTAAATAAAATTTTAAATTTTTGAAAATTTGTTTATTTTTATAAGCTTATATTTTTTTTCATAAAAAATAATTTATTTAAATTATATATGTCTTACTCATTATTTATTTTGCAATTAATATTTCTATAAAAATAAACTAAAAAATAATTAAAATGAATATTTAAAATTATAAAGAATACAAATAAAAATTAGATTTATTATTTATTATTTAGTTTATATAGGTTTAATGGTTTAAGTATTTAGGGGGTTTTGGGGTTTAGAAGTCTATAGATTTAAATGTTTAGGCATTTAGTGGTCTATAAGTTTTATTTAAATAATAAAATAATTAAAAAATTATTTTTATGATTTTTTATCATTTTTGAAGGTTATAACTGTTGAAAATATAATAATTTTTAAATTTTTATCAAATATAAATATAATATTTAGTTATAATAATCTTAATAATTATAAGACATTTAAATTCAATATAAGTAATTTTATTGTTAGATATTATAAAATTGATCAAATAATAAATTAATAAACTATTCTTAATAAGATTGATAGCAAATAAAAAATAATTGCAAAACCTATATATAATGATTCAAAATCAAAGTAAAATATATTACTAAATAATAATTTTTTGTTTTTAAATTTTTACTTCTTTTTATAATCTTATATTTTTTTTGATTAAAAATAAATTATTAAAATTATAGTTGTCTCTCTCATTATTTATTTTGTAAATCATATTTCTATAAAAAATAAACTAATAAATAATTAAAATGAATATTTAAAATTATAATGAATACAAATTAAAAGGAGATATATGACTTATTATATGTGGTATACCGGTTTAATGGTTTGATTATTTAGGAGTTTTGTCGTTTAGGAGTTTATCAATTTAGGTTTTTAGGTATTTAGTGGTTTATAGGTTTTATTTATATAATAAAAATAAAAAAAAATTTAGTTATTTTCTGATTTTCTAAGGTTATAACCATTAAAAATAAAATAATTTTTAAAATTTTTTGAAATGTGAATACTTTGTATAATTATATTAATCTTACTAATTATATATCATATAAATTCAATTTAAATAATTTTAATGATAGATATTATAATAATGATCAAAAATTAAATTAATAAACTATTATTAATAATATAAATATTAATTAAAATATATTTACATAACACAAAATGATTCAAAATCAAATCAATATATATTACTAAATAATAATATTTAATTTTTAAATTTTTTCTTCTTTTTATAAGCTTATATTTTTTTTATTAAAAATAAATTATTTAAATAATATTTGTCTCACTCGTAATTTATTTTGTAATTAATTTTTTTAAAAAATTAAACTATAAATATTAAAATGAATATTTAAAATTATAATAAATAGAAATAAAAATGAGATTTATTATTTATTAAGTAGTATATAGATGTTAAAATCTTTATGTATTTAGGGGTTTTGGGGTTTATGAGCTTACTAATTTAAGTAAGCATTTAAGGGTCTATAGGTTTTATTTAAAAAATAAAATAACTAAAATTTTTTTTATTATATATCATAATATTTATTTATAACCTTTTAAGATTATAACCTTTGAAAAAATAATAATTTTTAAATTTTCAAAAGTGAATACAATATTTGAAAATATAATAATTTTATTTATAATAAAATTTTTTTAAGATTATAACCTTTGAAAATATAATAATTTTTAAATTTTTTTCAAAAGTGAATACAATATTTATTTATAATAATCATAATAATTATATATCATATAAATTCAATATAAATAATTTTATTGATACATATTCTAATAATTATCAAAAAATATATTAAAAATCTATTATGAATTAGATTAATATTACTTAAAATATAATATCAAAACCTAAAATGATTCAAAAGAAAAGTAAAATATATTACTAAATAAAAATCTTTTATTTTTAAATTTTTATTCTTTTTATAAGCTTATCAATTTTTTGATGAAAAATAATTTTTATAAATTATATTTTTAACTAATAATTTATTTTATAATTAATACATATATAAAAATAAAAAACTAAACAATCAAAATGAAATTTATTAATTATTATTTAGGGTATACCGATTTAAAGGATTATCTATATACAGGTATCGGGATTTTGTAGTTTAGTGATTTAAATGCTTAGGCATTTAGTGCTGTATTGGTTTTATTTAAACAATAGAATAACAAAAAAAAAAATTTTTTATTTTTTCACATTTTCAAAGGTTATAACATTTGAAAATATAATAATTTTAAAAAGTGAATATTTATTACTATATTATAATAATCATTATATTTCTATTTATAATAAACATTTTCAAAAGTGAATACAATATTTATTTATAATAATCATTATATTTATATATCATATAAATTAAATATAAACATTTTTATTGATAAATATTCTAATAATGATGAAAAAATAACTTAATAATTTATTATTAATAAGATAGATATCAATTAAAATATAATGAAAAAAACCTAAAATGATTCAGAAGCAAAGCAAAATATATTACTATATTATAATTTTTTGTTTTGAATTTTTTTTTCTTTTAAAAAGTTTTTCTATAATTTTTTGATAAAAAATAATTTAAATAAATTATATTTTTGTAACTCAAAAATTATTTTGTAATTAATATTTATATAAAAATAAACAAATAAATAATTAAAATGAATATTTAAAATTATAATTAAAAATAATGAGATTTATTATTTATTATTTAGGGTATACAGGTCTAATTTAAATTAGATCTGTCTCACTAATAATATATTTTGTAATTCATATTTCTATAAAAAATAAACTAAAAATTATTTAAAATAAAAATTTAAAATTATACTAAATAAAACTTAAAATGATATTTATGATTTATTATTAATGTATACTAGTTTAATGGTTTAAGTATTTAGAGGTTTTATCTTTTTAGGAGTTTAGTGATTTAGGTTTTTAGGCATTTAGTGGTTTATTGGTTTAATTTAATCATTAAAATAAACAAAAAAAACTTGTAATTTTTTTTTCATTTTCATAGGTTATAACCTTTGAAAATATTATAATATTTAAAATATTTCTGAAATGCAAATACAATATTTAGTTATAATAATATTAATAATTATATATCATATAAATTCAATATAAACAATTTTATTGATAGATAATATAATAATGATCAAAATTTAAATTAATAAACTAATAATAAAAAGAGTGATATTAATTAAAAAATATTTACAAAATCTAAATTGATTCAAAATTAAAATAAAATATATTACTGGATAATAATTTTAAATTTTTAAATTATTACTTCTTTTATATGCGTATATATATTAGTTTCATTAAAAATAAATTATTTAAATTATAATTGTCGCACTATAAATTTATTTTGTAATAAATATTTCTAAATAAATAAACTAATAAATAATTAAAATGAATATTTAAAATAATAATAAATTGAAATAAAAATTCAATTTATTAATTATTACGTAGTATATAACAGTTTAATGGTTTATGTATTTAGGCATTATGGGGTTTAGGAGTTTACTAATATAACTGTGTATGGATTTAGTGGTTTATTGGTTTTATTTAAAAAATAAAATAATAAAAAATTTATTTTTAATATTTTTTCATATTTCCAAATGTTATAACATTTAAAAATATAATAATTTTTAAATTTTTTTCAAAAGTGAATTCAATATTTAGTAATAATAATCATTATATATATATAACATATAAATTCAATATAAACAATTTTAATGTTAAATATTCTAATAATGCTCAAAAAATAAATTAATAAACAATTATTAATAAGATAGATATCAATTAAAATATAATTACAAAAGCTAAAATGATTTAGATTCAGAGCAAAATATATTACTATATAATAAATTTTATTTTTAAAATTTTTTATTCTTTTTATAAGTTTATCTATATTTTTCGATGAAAAATAATTTATATAAATTATATTTGTTTAAATCATAATTTATTTTGTAATTAATATTTATATAAAAATAAACAAATATATAATTAAAATGAATATTTTAAATTATAATGAAAAAAAGAATAGAGATTTATAATTTATTATTTAGGGTATACTTATTTAAAAGGATTATCTTTTTAGCATTTTAGAGATTTAGAAGTTATTGATTTAAGTGTTTAGGTATTTTGTGGTTTATAGGATTTATTTAAATAATGAGATAACAAAAAAATATTTTTGATATTTTCGCACAATTTCAAAGGTTATAACTTTAAAAATATAATAATTTTAAAATTTTTTAAAAATGTGAATACAATATTTTGTAATAATAATCATAATAATTATATATAATCTAAACAAATATAATGAATTTTATTGATAGATATTAAATCAATTTCAAAAAATAAATTAATATGTTATTATTAATATGATAGATATAAATTAAAATATAATTGCAAAACCTAAAATTATTTAAAAATCAAACAAAAATTTATTACTAAATAATAATTTTTTTTTAGTTTTTGCTTCTTTTTATAAGCTTATATTTTTTTGATGAAAAATAAATTATTTAAATTAAATTTTTATCACTATTAATTTATTTTGTAATTAATATTTTAATAAATTATTTAACTTATAATTAAGGTTTACGAGTTTAAAGGTTTAAGTATTTAGAGACTTTTGTGTTAAGGAGTTTAGAGATTAAAGTGTTTAGGGATTTAGTGGTTTATAAGTTTTATTTAAACATTTATATAACATAAAATTTATTTTTTTTAATTTTTCTAATTTTTTAAGGTTATATCCTTTGAAAATATAATTATTTTTAAATTTTTTTCAAATGTAAATATAATATTTATTTATAATAATCTTCATAAATATAAGTCATTTAAATTCAATATAAATAATTACATTGCTAGATATTATAATAATGATCAAAAAATAAATTAATAAACTATTATTAAAAAAATAGTTATTATTTAAAAAGTATTTGCAAAATCTAAATTTATTCAAATCAAAGTAAAATATATTACTAAATAATAATTTTTTTAATGTTTTGCCTTTTTTATAAGTTTATATTATTGTTTTTAAAAATAAATTATTTAAATTATATTTGTCTTACTCATAATTTATGTTGTAATTTATAATTCTATAATAATAAACTAATAAATAATTAAAATGAAAATTTAAAATTATAATGAATATAAATAAAATTGAGATTTATTATTTATTATTCAAGATATAACGGTTTAACGGTTAAAGTATTTAGGTGTTTTGTGGTTTAGGAGTTTAGTGATTTAATTGTTTAGACATTTAGTGATTTATAGTTTTTATATAAAGAATGAAAAAACAAAAAATTTAATTTTTTGAATTTTTTTAATTTTTGAAGGTTATAACCTTTGAAAATATAATAATTTTTAATTTTTTTTAAATGTGAATATAATATTTATTTATAATTATCTTAATAATTATATATAATGTAAACTCAATATAAATAATTTTATTAATAGATATTATAATAATGATCAAAAAATAAAGTAATAAACTAGTATTTATAAGAATGATATTAATAAAAATATAATTGTAAAATCTAAAATGATTCAAAATCAAAATATGATATATTATTAAATAATAATTTTTTATTTTTAAAATTTTGCCTCTTTTTATGAGCATTTTTTTATGAAAAATAAATTATTTAAATTATATATGTCGCACTAATAAATTATTTTGTAATTAATATTTCTATAAAAATAAATTGATAAATAATTAAAATGAATATTTAAAATTATAATGAATACTAATAAAACTGAGATTTATCATTTATTATTTAGACTATACTAATTTAATGTTTTAAGTATTTATGGGCTTCGGGGTTTAGGAGTTTAGTCATTTTAGTATTTAGTCATTTAGTGGTTTATAGGTTTTATATAAAAAATAAAATAACAAAAAAATTATTTTTGTTATTTTTTCGCATTTTTGAAGGTTATAACCTTTGAAAATATAATAATTTTTAAATTTTTGTTGAAAAGTGAATACAATATGAAGTTATAATAATCATAATAATTATATATAATATAAATTCAATATAAACTATTTTATTGATATTTATTATAATAATGATCATAAAAAAGTAATAACCAATTATTAGTAAGATAATATTGTTTAAAATATATTAGCAAAACCTAAAATGACTCAAAATCAAAGTGAAAATTTTTACTAAATATTAATTTTAAATTTTTAAATTTTTGTATCCATTTATAAGCCTATATTTTTTTTATGAAAAATAAATTATTTAAATTATATTTGTCTCACTAATAATTTATTTTTTAATTTATGTTTCTATAAAATTAAACTAATAAATAATTAAAATATATATTTAAAATTATAATAAATATTAATAAAAATGAGATTTATGATTTATTATTTAGGGTATAATTATTTAATTGTTTAGTATTTTGTGGTTTTCGGGTTAAAGAGTTTATTGATTTATATGTTTACACATTTAGGTGTTTATAGGTTTTATTTAATCAATGAAATAACAAAAATATTATTTTTATGAATTTTCGTGATTTTCAATGTTTATAACCTTTAAAAATATAATATTTTTTTAATAGTTTTAAAATATGAATACAATACTTAGTTATAATAATCTTAATAATTATATTTGTTGTAGATTAAATATAAAAAATGTATTAATATATATTATAATAATGATCAAAAAATAAATTAATAAACTATTATTAATAAGATAGATGTTAATTAAAATATATTTGCAGAACACAAAATAATTCAAAATCAAAGTAAATTATTTTACTAAATATAATTTTAAATTTTTGAAATTTTGTTTATGTTTATAAGCTTATTTTTTTCATAAAAAATAAATTATTTAAATTATATCTGTCTCACTCATTATTTATTTTGTAATTAATATTTCTATAAAAATAAACTAAAAAAATAATTAAAATGAATATTTAAAATTATAATGAATACAAATAAAAATGAGATTTATTATTTATTATTTAGGTTATATAGGTTTAATCGTTTAAGTATTTAGGGGGTTTTGGGGTTTAGGATTCTAGAGATTTAAATGTTTAGGCATTTAGTGGTTTATAAGTTTTATTTAAATAATATAATAATAAATAATTATTTTTGTGTTTTTTTATAATTTTTGAAGGTTATAACCTTTGAAAATATAATAATTTTTAAATTTTTTTCAAATGTAAATATAATATTTAGTTATAATAACTTAATAATTATAAGACATTTTAATTGAATATATGTAATTTTATTGTTCGATATTATAAAACTGATCAAATAATAAATTAATAAACTATTATTAATAAGATTGATCGCAATTAAAATATAATTGCAAAACCTATATATGATGATTCAAAATCAAAGTATAATATTTTACTAAATAATAATTTGTTGTTTTTAAATTTTTACTTCTTTATATAAGGTTTTTTTTGATTAAATTTAAATTATTAAAATTATATTTGTCTCACTCATTATTTATTTTGTGATTGATATTTCTATACAAATAAACTGATATATAATTAAAATGAATATTTAAAATTATAATGAATACAAATTAAAATGATATTTATGATTTATTAAATAAGGTATATTGGTTTAATGGTTTGATTATTTAAACGTTTTGCCATTTAGGAGTTTAACAATATATGTTTTTAGGCATTTAGTAGTTTATAGGTTTTATTTATATAATAAAAATTTAAAATTCTTTTTATGATTTTTTATGATTTTCAAAGGTTATAATTTAAGAAAATAAAATAATTTTTAAAATTTTATGAAATGTGAATACAATGTATAATTTTATTAATCTTACTAATTATATATCAAATAAATTCAATATAAAATTTTTTAAAGATAGATATTATAATAATGATCAAAAATTAAATTAATAAACTATTTTTAAGAATATAAATATTAATTAAAATACATTTACATAACAAAAAATGATTCAAAATCAAATCAAAATATATTACTAAATAATAATATTTAATTTTTAAAATATTCCTTCTTTTTATAAGCTTAATTATTTTTATTAAAATAAATTATTTAAATAATATTTGTCTCACTCGAAATTTATTTTGTAATTAATTTTTTTAAAAAATTAAACAATAAATAATAAAAATGAATATTTAAAATTATAATAAATAGAAATAAAAATGAGATTTATTATTTATTAAGTAGTACATAGTTGTTAAAAGGTTTATGTATTTAGGGGTTTCTGGATTTATGAGCTTACTAATTTAAGTATGTAAGCATTTAATGATCTATAGGTTTTATTTAAAAAATGAAATAACAAAAATTTATTTTTATTATTTTTTGTCATTTTTTAAAGTTATTACCTTTGAAAATATAATAATTTTTACATTTTTTTCAAAAGTGAAAATAATATTTAGTTATAATATTCATTATATTTATATATCATATAAATTCAATATAACCAATTTTATTGATAAATATTCTAATAATGATCAAAAAATAAATAAGTAATATATTATTAATAACATAGATATCAATTAAAATATAATTATAAAACCTAAAATGATTCATAAGCAAAGCAAAATATATTACTATATAATAATTTTTTGTTTTAAAATTATTTTTTCTTTTAAAAAGTTTATCTATATTATTTAAATGAAAAATAATTTATATAAATTATAGTTGTGTAACTCATAATTTACTTTGTAATTAATATTTATATAAAAATAAACAAATAAATAATTAAATTTGAATATTTAAAATTAAAATGGAAAAAAAATGAGATTTATTCTTTTTTATTTAGGATATACCGGTTTAATTTAAATTAGCTATGTCTCACTAATAATTTATTTTTTAATTATATTTCTATAAAAATAAACTGATAAATAATTAAAATAAAAATTAAAATTATACTGAATAATTAAAATAATTTATTATGTTTCTCTCTCAACTCTAGAATGATTGCTAAAGCTCTAACCAAAATAATAGGAGCTTTTTCTTTATCTCTATTATGTCTCATCATATTTGATGTTGAATCACTGGGCTATCAAAGGTAATTTGACTCATGTACGCTAACAGACTAATCCAAAGTTGTACCCCTATGTGTTGAAATAGCTAGTTGTTGAGTATGCTAATTATATTGATTATTGTAATTTCTTCTAAAATATCTCTTATGCACACACTAAAAGCAATTTTTATAAAACATAGTTCACCTCAAAAAAAATAACAACCTCGTAGCCTATTAGAACAAACTAGCCCCAGGGTGGTTTGAGAAAGTCAAGAAGTATGGGCTCTCTTTCAATCAAGAATCAAAAAAATTATTTTATTGGCATGTCTAAGACTTTTATTTATATTCTCATGGATATGAAAAGTATCATTTCTTTCTTTTTATATAAAATGAGTTATGTTTACAAGCTCACAATACCCACAAAGGTGTAAATGAATCATATTCAAATGTATAAAAGGTTTTAATCATTGCTCAAAATATTAGTCTTGCATATTGACACTTGAGGTCACAAATCAAAGGAAAAAGTCATAGTGATATTTCCAATCCCAAGAATTTTAGATATAGAAATTATAAAGAGTAGTACTCGAGCTTTAACTATTTCTAGGGGCATGACTTTTGCTCTTGAGGAATTTCCAAAGTTACATTCATTCCTAGTGCAATGACTTTACAATATAAAGATAAAATGCACAAGCTAATGTCATATCCAATTCTGTGACCCAGCATTATAGTGATTAAATATGTATTCATGATCATTCTTATTGTCATAACAATATGTTCAACAGAGAGACACAAGTTATGGCATATTCTCATCGATATGATTTTGTGTTCAAGAGACAAAATATACAATCATGACCATTGCTAATGCTACAATAATCTAAAGCAAGAAAGTGACTGAATCCATAACTCACCCTTTGAGTCATGACTTTGTGTTACATATACAAAAAGATAAATATGTGACATTCCTAAAAGTTGTGAATTTCAATTTAAATTTAACACTTAGTCATTTGATTATAAAAGTGCAAAACATGAGATTTAGGATTTAGGGTTTATGGGTTAGAGTTATAGTTTATGGTTTAAGGTTTAGGATTTAAAGTTTAGGGTTTATGGTTTTTTTTTGTTTTTTTTTGGAAAATACACACTTTATTTATCATTTAGGCACACAACTTACAAGAGACTAAAAAGCTGACTAATTTAGGCCAGCCCAACAAATCCTATGCACCTTAATGATTCTATGCATAAAATACATAAAAAACGTAATGCCTAATAATTCCAAGCATACGAATACAACTAAAATCACCTTGCATTCCTGGACTTCAGAGTTGGCATTGAGTCATTATGCGCACTGCGTCCTTTCCATTCGAATTTGTCCAAGCATTTTGGAGCAACCTGAATGATTCACCATATTAAAACTATGCAAATATAAGATTGTGCATGTGTGTGACATGCAACATCAAGCGTTTGCCTATGTCATTGCTATGCAATGGAATACATTTAAAACAGAATACCCATAAATCCACAAGTCCATATCTACGACACTTTGTCAATTCATTCTCACCTCTGAATTCCACATTCTTTTACTCCAACTATCCTCAAAAGAGTATCTCTTGGCTTAGATTGCTTCCTCCTAGAGCTCCAATAAGTTGTTGTATGTTGCACTGACAAAATATCGAAAAATATGCATGCATCGGTGTGCATGTGTGACGAGGTTCATCTCATAGTCTAATTATCTACGTGTACAACCTAGCTAGAATACAAGTAAAATTACAAAATGCTATAAAGATGGGTCTTCTCCTCCAAGGAGTGTAGCATCGCCTAATGTGTATTTACCAAATACATTAGTGGGCCCCACTTAGAGATACTCATGGGTCTAGTTGCCCTCATTGCATGCTACATAAAGAATAGACAAGATTGTGTGTGTAAGTATGTCATGATCCATCTCTACAAGTACATGTTGCATACAAAGTCCAAAATACAAATAAGACTACAAACATAAACTACAAGTTTAATCTTTCGCTCCCGTGTGGTTGGTCTAGACTCCATTGCTTACTGGCCCTGCTTGGTGATGCTTCGGATTTTGCCGACTCTCCAATTAATCATGGATTAGCCGCTACTCATGTTGGGTGTCTGTTGGGTGGCCCTCTATGCTGCCTGATAGGGCTAGTGGGACCCACTCCTAGCTACTTCTGAATTTACTCTCGACCACTTTGCTCGGTCTCGTCAGTTATTTGAATGTTATCATCTCGGCTTGCTAGTGGGGCCCTCTACAAGCTGGTGGCCCATACTTCTTGATGCTTCCAGGACTTGCTGGCCCATCTAAATGCTACACCAAGATGGATAAGAATATGTGCACGAGTGTACTGTGGTCCGTCGCTATGTGAGTGTGGTGCAGTAGTATCAGGGTTTAGGAGTTTAGTAATTTAAGTATTTAGGTATTTTGTGGTTTATAGGTTTTATTTAAATAATTAAATAAGAAAAAAATTATTTTTATGATTTTTTCTCATTTTCAAGGTTATAACCATTGAAAATATTATAATTTTTAATTTTTTTTTCGAATGTTAATACAATATTTAATTATAATAATCATAAAAATAAATACCATGTAAATTCAATATAAATAATTCTATTGATCGATATTATAATACTGATCATAAAATAGATTAATAAACTATTATTAATAAGATAGATATTAATTAAAATATATTTGCAAAACCTAAAATGATTCAAAATCAAAGTAAAATATATTACTAAATAATAATTTTTATTTTTAAATTTTTGATTCTTTTTATAAGCTTATAAATTTTTTTGATGAAGATAAATTATTTAAATTATATTTGTCTCATTCATAATTTTATTTTCCAATTAATATTTCTATAAAAATAAAATAATAAATAATTAAAATGAATATTAAAATTATAATGAATACAAATAAAAATGAGATTTATGATTATTTATTTAGGGTATACCGGTTTAATGGTTTAAGTATTTAGGAGTTTAGTAATTTAAGTGTTTAGGCATTTAGTAGTTTATATGTTTTATTTAAATAATGAAATAACAAAAAAATTATTTTTCAAATTTTTTATAAATTTTGAAGGTTATAACCTTTATAAATATAATAATTTTTAAATTTTTTTCAAATGTGAATACAATATTTAGTTATAATAAACTTAATAATTATATATCATGTAGATTAAAAATAAACAATTTTATTGATAGATATTAATAAACTAAATATATATATATATATATATATATATATATATATAATAATGATCAAAAAATCGATATATAAACTATTATTTATTGATAGATATTTATATATTATTTATAAATACTTAAACCTTTAAAGATGGTTTAAATGTTTAAGTATTTAAGGGTTTTGGGGTTTTGGGGTTTTGGAGTTTAATGATTTAAGCGTTAAGGCATTTAGTAGTTGATAGGTTTTTATATAAACAATAAAATAACAAAAAACTTATTTTTGTGATTTTATCTCATTTTCAAAGATAATAACCTTTAAAAATATAATAATTTTTAAATTAATATAATATTTAGTTATTTTAATCTTAATAATTATATATCATGTAAATTCAATATAAACAATTTTATTGAGAAATATTCTAGTAATGATCAAAAAATAAATTAATAATCTATTATTAATAAGATAGATATCAATAAAAATATAATTACAAAACCTAAAATGATTCAGAAGAAAAAGCAAGATATATTACTATATAGTAATTTTTTGTTTTGAAAATTTTTTTTCTTTTAAAAAGTTAATCTATAATTTTTTGGTGAAAAATAATTTATATAAATTATTTTTGTCTAGCTCAATTTATTTTGTAATTAATATTAATATATAAATAAACAAATAAATAATTAAAATGAATATTAAAAATTATAATGAAAAAAATGAGCTTCATTTTTTATTATTTAGGGATACTGTTTTAATTTAAATTAGATCTGTCTCACTAATAATTTATTTTGTAATTAATATTTCTATAAAAACAAACTTTTAAATAATTAAAATAAAAATTTAAAATTATACTGAATAAAAATTAAAATGAGATTTATTATTTATTTTTAATCTATACCAGTTTAATGGATTAAGTATTTAAAGGTTTTATCATTTAGGAGTTTAGCAATTTATGTTTTTAGGCTTTTTGTGGTTTATTGGTTTTATTTAAACAATGAAATAACAAAAAAATATTTTTGATAATTTTTCACATTTTCAAAGGTTATAACCTATGAAAATATAATAATTTTAAATTTTTTTAAAAATGTGAATATAATATTTAGTAATAATAATCATTATAATTATATATAATATAAACTAAATATAAACAATTTTATTGATAGATATGATATCAATTATCAAAAAATAAATTAATAAACTATTATTAATATGATAGGTATAAATTAAAATATAATTACAAAACCTAAAATGATTCAAAATCAATTTAAAATTTATTACTAAATAATAATTTTTTGTTTTTAAATTTTTACTTATTTTTATAAGATTATTTTTTTTTTATTAAAAGTAAATTATTAATATTATATTTGTCTGACTAATTATTTATTTTGTAATTAATATTTATATAAAAAATAAACTAATAAATATTTAAAATGAATATTTAAAATTATAATGAATACAAATTAAAATGAGATTTAAGATTTAATATTGCTGTATATGTAATTTATTTTTTGATAATATGTTTGTATAACCAAATATTTTTTTCATTTTTTATTTTTCATATTTTCATGTAAGTGTAGGAAAGGAAATATTAAGAGGCCGGGGATGTAGTAGTAGCACAATAACGGAGGTCTCACTGACTGGACAGCTGGCCGAAATTGGAGCAGAGCTTAACCCGTCTCATGATCAGACCCGCTACGGTTAAATGAACCGGGATAAAGTTTAATATAAAATGTTTTGTAATTTTATTTTCGGGTGGCTGTTTTTGTACCCGTGGAACTGTTCATTGTCTCTCTCTCTTCTCTCTGTGCGATTTATCGTGACTATTCTATGTGCTACATACTATAAGACATTTCTATTACTTTAATTTGTAATCCATAAGTATTTTCTGGTGGATTTAGCTAGTCGTACTGAGCGACTAGCGAACCACATTATTTTTGGTATTTATTTCTTGTTTTTTGATTCTATCATGGATGGTTTCTGAATTTTGATATATATATTGCTTGTTTTATGTTGTTTCTGTGTTTCTGTATCTCAATCTCACTACCGTGGAAGCACAATTGCCAAACAATTATATATGGTATACCAGTTTAATGGATCGAATATTTAGGGGTTTTGTCGTTTAGGAATTTAGAAATTTATGTTTTTAGGCATTTAGTGGTATATAGGTTTTATTTATATAATTAAAATAAAAATTATTATTTTGATTTTTTTAGATTTTCAAAGGTTAAAAACTTTGAAAATAAAATAATTTTTAAAATATTTTGAAATGTGAATACCATGTATAATTATATTAATCATATTAATTATATATCATATAAATTCAATATAAATAATTTTAATGATAGATATATAATAATGATCAAAAATTAAATTAATAAACTATTTTTAATAATATAAATATTAATTAAAATATATTTACATAACACAAAATAATTCAAAATCAAAAAAAAAATATATTACTAAATAATAATATTTAATTTTTAAACTTTGCCATCTTTTTATAAGCTTATATTTTTTTATGATTAAAAGTAAATTATTTAAATAATATATGTGTCACTCGAAATTTATTTTATAATTAATTTTTTTAAAAAATTAAAATATAAATAATTAAAATGAATATTTAAAATTATAATAAATAAAAATAAAAGTAAGATTTATTATTTATTAAGTAGTATATAGCTGTTATAAGGTTTATGTATTTTGGGATTTCGGGTTTTATGTGCTACTGTTTTAAGTGAGTAAACATTTAGTGATCTATAGGTTTTATTGAAAAAAGAAATAACAAAAAATTTTTTTTTTATATTCTTTCTCATTTTTTAAGATTATAACCTTTGAAAATATAATAATTTTTAAATTTTTTTCAAAAGTGAATAAAATATATATTTGTAATAATCATAATAATTATATATCATTTAAATTCAATATAAACATTTTTATTGATATATATTCTAATAATTATCAAAAAATAAATTAAAAATCTATTATGAATAACATTGATATTACTTAAAATATAATATAAAAACCTAAAATGATTCAAAAGCAAAGCAAAATATATTACTTAATAATAATTATTTGTTTTTAAATTTTTATTCTTTTTATAAGCTTATCTATTTTTTGTTGAAAAATAACTTTTATAAATTATATTTTTAACTCATAATTTTTTTTATAATTAATATATATATATATAACTTAACAATCAAAATGAATTTTTTTAATTATCATGAAAACAAATAAAAATGAGATTTATTAATTATTATTTATTGTATACTGATTTTAAGGATTATCTATATAGGGGTATCAGGACTTTGTAGTTTAGTGATTTAACTGTTTAGGCATTTAGTGATTTATTGGTTTTATTTAAACAATGAAATAACAAAAAAAATATTTTTTTATTTTTTCACATGTTCAAAGGTTATAAACTTTGAAAATATAAAAATTGTAAAACTTTTTTCAAAAGTGAATACAATATTTAGTTATAAAAATTATTAAATTTATATATCTTATAAATTCAATATAAACATTTTTATTGATAAATATTCTAATAATGATCAAAAAATAAATTAATAATCTATTATTAATAAGTTAGATATCAATTAAAATATAATTACAAAAACTAAAATGATTCAGAATCAAAGAAAAATAAATTACTATTTAAAATTTTTTTGTTTTTAATTTTTTTCTTCTTTTATTAAGTTTATCTATATTTTTTTGTTGAAAAATAATTTATATAAATTATATTTGTATAACTTATAATTTATTTTGTAATTAATATTTATATAAAAATAAACAAGTAAATAATTAAAATTATAATGAAAAAAATAAAAATGAGATTTATTATTTATTATTTATTATTTAAGATATATATTTTTAAAAAATTTATCTATTTAGGGTTTTCGAGATTTAGAAGTTTTTGATTTAAGTATTTAGGCATTTAATGGTTTATAGGTTTTATTCAAACAATTAAATAACAAAAAAATTATTTTTCATATTTTTTCAAATTTTCAAAGGTTATAACATTTGAAAATATAATAATTTTAAAATTTTTTAAAAATGTGAATACAATATTTAGTAATAATAAATATTATAACTATATATAATATAAACTAAATATAAACAATTTTATTGGTAGATGTTATATCAATTATCAAAAAACAAATTAATAAACTATTATTAATATAATTGATATAAATTAAAATATAATTAAAAAACCTAAAATGATTCAAAATCAAAGTAAATTTTATTACTAAATAATAATTTTTTTTTTTAGTTTTTGCATCATTTTATAACCTTATATGTTATTTTGATGAAAAATAAATTATTTAAATTATATTTGTATCACTCGTAATTTATTTTGTAATTAATATTTCTATAAATTATTTAAATTATATTTAAGGTTTATGAGTTTAAAGGTTTAAGTATTTAGGGTCTTCGGGGTTTAAGAGTTTAGATATTTATGTATTTAGGCATTTAATGGTTTATAAGTTTTATTTAAATAATGATATAAGAAAAAATTTTTTTTTGTTATTTTTTCTAATTTTTGAAGGTTATAAACATTGAAAATATAACAATTTTTAAATTTTTATTATATGTGAATACTATATTTAGTTATGATAATCTTAATAATTATATATCATGTAAATTCAATATAAACAATTATATTGAAATATATTATTCAAATGATCAAAAAATAAATTAATAAATTATTATTAATAAGATAGATATTATTTTAAATATATTTGCAAAACATAAAGTTATTCAAAATCAAAGTAAAATATATTATAAAATAATACTTTCTTTGATGTTTTGCTTCTTTTTATAAGTTTATATTTTTTGTTATTAAAAGTAAATTATTTAAATTATATTTGTCTTCCTCATAATTTAATTTTAATTTATAATTCTATAAAAATAAACTAATAAATAATTAAAATGAATATTTAAAATTATAATGAATACAAATAAAATAGAGATTTATTATTTATTATTCAGGATATACTAGTTTAATAGTTTAAGTATTTAGGTGTTTTGGGGTTTAGTGATTGAAGTGTTTAGGCCTTTAGTGATTTATAGTTTTTATTTAAAGAATGAAAAAATAAAAAATTTAATTTAATGATTTTTTTTAATTTTTGAACGATATAACCATTGAAATTATAATAATTTTTAATTTTTTTTAAATGTGAATATAATATTTAATAATAATAATCTTAATAATTATATATAATGTAAACTCAATATAAATTATTTTATTAATAGATATTATTATATTGATCAGTAAAAAATTAATAAACAATTATTAATAAGAATGATATAAATTAAAATATAATTGCAAAATCTAAAATGATTCAAAATAAAATATATTACTAAATAATAAATTTTTAATTTTAAAATTTTGCCTCTTTTTATAAGGATATATATTTTTATTGTTTAAAAATAAATTATTTAATATAGATCTGTCTCACTAATAATTTATTATATAATTAATATTTCTATAAAAATAAACTGATAAATAATTAAAATAAAAATTTAAAATTATACTAAATAAAAATTAAATTGAGATTTATGATTTTTTATTAATGTACACCTGTTTAATAATTTAAGTATTTAAAGGTTTTGTCGTTTAGGAGTTTACCAATTTATGTTTTTAGACATTTAGTTCTTTATTGGTTTTATTTAAACAATAAAATAACAAAAAAACAATTCTACTTTTTTCTCATTTTCATAGATTATAACCTTTGAAAATATAATAATATTTAAAATTTTTTGAAATGTGAAAACAATATTTAGTTATAATAATATTAATAATTATATATCATATAAATTCAATACAAAAATTTTTTTTGATAGATAATATAATAATGATCAAATTTAAGTTAATAAACTATTAATAAAAAGATTGATATTAATTAAAAAATATTTACAAAACCCAAATTGATTCAAAATTAAAGTAAAATATATTACTGGATAATAATTTTTAATTTTAAAATTTTTACTTCTTTTATAAGCATATATCTTTTTGATTAAAAATAAATTAATTAAAATATATATTCCGCTCACATAATTTATTTTGTAATAAATATTTCTATAAAAATAAACTAAAAAATAATTAAAATGAATATTTAAAAATATAAAAATACAAATAAAAATTAGATTTATTAATTATTAAGTAGTATATAGCGGTTTAATGGTTTATGTATTTAGGCATTATGAAGTTTAGGAGTTTACTGATTTAACTGTGTATACATTTATTGGTTTATAGGTTTTATTAAAGAAATAAAATAATAAAAATTTATTTTTACTTTTTTTATATTTTCAAAGGTTATAACCTTTGAAAATATAATAATTTTTAAATTATTTTAAATGTGAATACAATATTTAGTTATAATAATCATTATATTTATATTTCAAATAAATTCAATATAAATAATTTTATTGATAAATATTCTAATAATGATCAAAAAATAAATTAATAATATATTATTAATAAGATAGACATGAATTAAAATATAATTAAAAAACCTAAAATGATTTAGAAGAAACACAAAATATATTACTATATAATAATTTTTTGTTTTGAAATTTATTTTTCTTTTAAAAAGTTTATCAACAATTTTTTTGATGAAAAATAATTTATATAAATTATATTTGTCTAACTCAATTTATTATGTAATTAATAATTGTATATAAATAAAAAAATAAATAATTAAAATGAATATTTAAAATTATAATGAAAAAAAAATAAGATTTATTATTTATTATTTATTATTTAGCGATACCGGTTTACATTAAATTAGATCTGTCTCACTAATAATTTATTTTGTAATTAATATTTTTATAAAATTAATTGATAAATAATTAAAATAAAAATTTAAAATTATACTGAATAAAAATTAAAATGAGATTTATGATTTATTATTAATATATACCAGTTTAATGATTTAAGTATTTAGAGGTTTTGTCGTTAGTATTTTAGCGATTTATGTTTTAAGTCTTTTAGTAGTTTATATGTTTTATTTAAAAAAGTAAAATAACAAAAAAAAATTTATAATTTTTTATCATTTTCATAAGTTATATCATTTGAAAATATAATAATATTTAAAATTTTTTGAAATTTTAATACAATATTTTATTATAATAATATTAATAATTATATATCATATAAATTTAATATAAATAATTTTATTGATAGATATTTTAATAATGATCAAAAATTAAATTTATAAACTAATAATATTAAGATAGATATTAATTAAAAAATATTTACAAAACCCAAATTGATTCAAGATTAAAGTAACTTATATTACTTGATAATAATTTTTAATTTTTAAATTTATGCTTCTTTTATAAGCATATATTTTTATTAGATAAATAATATATTATTTAAATTATATTTGTCCCACTCATAATTTATTATGTAATAAATATTTCTAAATAAATACACAAATAAATAATTAAAATGAATATTTTAATATATAAAAAATAGCAATAAAAATTAAATTTATTAATTATTAAGTAGTATTTAGCGGTTTAATGGTTTATGTATTTAGGCATTACGGGATTTAGGAGTTTACTGATTTAACTTTATATGCATTTAGTAGGGCTACTCACGAGACTCAGAGAATTATGACAACGACCCGAACTCTTGTCCCGAAAGAATCAGGACTGGAAAAATTCCGTAGACTTTGACTTTTCCCATCCCGTTATGTCACGTATTTTTTATTTTTGGATGGTTCCAGATCTTAAGCAATATCCATCCTGAGAACCGTCACGTCCTAAAAAACTGATACTAGAACCAGAAAAAATATATATATATATATATATAACATGAAGATGCCACCAATTCCACTACTGCCCATCCAATTCCGACCCATCTATTGCTGTTCCTATGAGTTCCAGGCCACCTCACGCCATTCCAGCCGTGCTCAGTTAGGTCTAGCCCATGTCCGTCGCACTTCTTCTTGCCTACACCGTGTCTCAGATGCCACCGGCCTTTTGTTTTGTTTTTCTGATGAGAATTGAGTGATTAATTATTAATATTAAATGTCTCAGTCAGTTTTGTGGAGTATTGGTTGTGGTGTTGTGGTTGGGCCGAATGAGTGGGCTGAATGTGTTACAGTCAGTTTTGTAGAGCTTGCTTGTTTGAGATATTTATATGTATATATGCTTAACATATCATATTAATTAATGGCAACGTAGATGGCACAATCCACCGGTAAATAAAAAATACTATAAATTGAAGATGATCACATCTCAAATGATCAAAGTACTGGTAAATCTAATCATCATCATTTCACGAATGCTCCTATTGTTACGGCAGGTTCTTCAATTCCAATTATAAAAGAAAGTCAATGTACATCTGAACCTCAAGCTCATAAAAAGTATAAGTCTGCTATTTGGGAAACTTATGAGATATTAGTTGATTCAGAGGGAATTGAAACTGGTAGGGCAGCTTGTATATGGTGTAGGAAAGAATACTTGGCAAAAAGTGATCAAGGTACTTCGGGTTTATGGAAATACTTGAGAGAGACTTTAAAAAAATTTCCACCCAAAAAAAGAATTAATAGAAGCTCACAAAGGTAAAGACAAGTCACAATCTTTGTTGAGTTTCACTAAAGGTACTAGTTCTGAGGATAACAAATTAACTTGTTGGCAATTTGATCAACAACTAGTTAGGGAGGCTTTGGTGAAAATGATCATAAAAGATGAATTGCCTTTTTTTTTGTTGAGAGGGATGAGTTCACGGAGTTTTTTGAAGTTAGTGTGCATCAATTTAAAATTCCATCTAGGCACTCTACACCAAGGGATTGTTTTTCTTGTTTGTGAAGGAAAAGAAGAAATTATTTGATAGCATATCATCTCATTGTTGTAGAGTTTCATTGACTACCAACACTTGGACTAGCATTCAAAATTTATCTTATATATGTTTGACTGTTCATTTAATTGAGTCTCAATGGAATATGCATAAAATGCTTTTGAACTTTTCTGTAATTAAAAGTCATTCTGGAGTTAATATTATAAATGCTATTGAGTTTTGCATGAATGAATGGGGTTTGAGAAAGTTGAACAATTGAAAAAAATGCTTGTGATGAAAAGTGTACCTTTGAGAGGCGAGATTTTTCATATGAGATGTTGTGCTCATATCATAAACTTAATTTTCAGAGATGGTATTGCAGTAGTTGAGGGTGCTATTCAAAAAATTAGAGGTGTGGTGAAATATGTGAGGAGCAGTCCTAAAAGATTAGATATGTTTAAGTTGTGTTGAAGAAGCAAACTTGACATATAGATCTTCATTGCAATTAGATTGTCCTACAAGATGGAATTCAACTTATTTGATGCTAGAAACTGATATAAAATATCAAAAAGAATTTGATAAGTTGGAGGAAAAAGACAAAAGGTTTTTGAAGGAGTTTGGTTCAAATGTTCCAACTGAGAGAGACTGGACAAATGCCAAAATTTTGGCTCGTTTCTTGAAAAATTTTTATGAGGTAACTTGTAAATTTTCTAGCTCATAATATTCTAGCTCTAGTGTTTATTTTCGGCCGATTATTCGAATTTTGAAATAAAAATTGAGCTTTCTGAAAATAGTAGAGATACAATGGTGTCTGAAATCGGTATGAAAATGAGGCATAAATTGAACAAATATTGGGGTTCTCTTAAGTCAACAAATATTATGCTTTTTGTAGCAGTAGTGTTGGATCATAGATATAAGCTCAAATAATTCAAGGGTAAATACACTTAGCATTATGGAGAGGAATTGGCAAAAAATTTAGTGAAAAAAGTTATAAATGCTTTAAATAAGTTGATGGATGATTATAAAGATTTAAATAAAGATGAATCAAAAGAAGATGATTTCTCTTCTACTGTGTTGAAGAAAAATGATGATTTCTTTGATGGTAGTGATACTTATGTTGATGATTTTTTTTGTTGAATTGGAGAAAGAACAAGAAGTTGCAGCTTAGGAAGAGTTGGATAGGTACTCGGAGGACAAACATTAAAAAAATAGAATTGATTTTGATCTTCTAAACTGGTGGAAGGTAAATAAGGTTAGATATCCTTCTTTGGAAAATGTAGCAAGGGATGTATTTGCTATCCAAGCATCTACTGTGGCCTACGAATCTACATTTAGCACTAGGGGGAGAACTTTAGATAAATTTAAGAGTGATTTAACACCTATTACAGCCGAAGTTCTCATATGTCTACAAGATTGGTTGAGAAGCTCAAACAAACCTATTGAAATTGAAAAATTAGTTCAAGACATTGATGATAATGAATCAGGTTAGTATACAAATCTTGTAAATTTTAATTTGACTTTTACTTATATTATTCATTCAATTTAATAAAAATATGGTTCAATCATAATTTTTAGAGTGGTCACAAGATCCAAATATTCTTCCAACTATAGTTGGCCAACTAAATTTCGAATGGGTGTATTAAATTTGATAAGGTAATATTTTGTTTTTTTATTACTCTTTCATCTTAGAAATTTATGTCTACATGATTAACACTTTTTGATCTTTGGTTGTCCTTCTATAGTGGAGGAAGAAAAGGGAGGAGTTGTAGAAGAGATAATTAAATGGGTTTGAATTTTCGTTGCTGTTCCGTGACGGACATTTGAAATGATTATTATCATGGTTGTTATTAGTTGTATTTTTTTTTGTTATATTAAGCTGCCTATTTTTAGCAATTACTTAAGTAGTAATTGATGCCACCAATGTTTGTGGTAATTTTTAGCTATTCCTTAATATTTTAAGTAATTGTTTAAAAAATGTAGTATTGCTATTATGGCTAATTTCACTCGACTGAACAAAGCCAACTTGTGAAAAAACAATGAACCAAATTAAGCACAAAACTCGGTCCCATTCTATTTAACATTTCTATCCTTTTCTGCACATCAAAGCTTTTGACAAGGTAATGGATCTCGTTTGTGGTATTCAGCCTAAATGACAAAACAAAATTGGCCTAATTTGAGTTTGAAAGATAAATAACTAAGGAATGATAAATGGTACAACAAAAGGTTTCGACATGAACTAACTTGGCCGGTTTGAAGAAAATAAATTGAAAAATATGCCCGAACTCCGTTCCATCCCGGAACCATTTTATCCTACACAAAATCCCCGATCTCCATCCCGTCCCGATATTTTAAACCTATGGGATGGGTCTGCATCTTCAAAAAAAAAATCTCTGAACTGTGGGAAGGGACTGAAGATTTTAATCCACATCCCGTCCCGTCCCATCAGCACCCCTAGCATTGAGTGGTTTATAGGTTTTATTTAAAAAATAAAATAACAAAAAAATTATTTTTATTATTTTTTGATATTTTCAAAGGTTATAACCTTTGAAAATATAATAATTTTTAAATTTTTTTCAAATGTGAATACAATATTTAGTTATACTAATCATTATATTTATATATTAAATAAATTCAAAATAAACAATTTTATTGATAAATATTCTAATAATTATCAAAAAATAAATTAATAATCCATTAATAATAAGATAGATATTAATTAAAATATAATTACAAAACTTAAAATGATTCATAAGCAAACAAAAATATATTACTATATAATAATTTTTTGTTTTTGAATTTTTTTTTAATAAGTTTATCTATATTTTTTAATGAAAAATAATTTATATAAATTATATTTGTCTAACTCATAATTTATTTTGTAATTAATATTTATATATAAATAAACAAATAAATAATTAAAATGAATATTTAAAATTATAATGAAAAAAAATGAGATTTATTATTTCTTATTTATTATTTAGGGATATCGGTTTAATTTAAATTAGATTCGTTTCACTAATAATTTAGTTTGTAATTAATATTTCTATAAAAATAAACTGATAAATAATTAAAATAAAAATTTAAAATTATACTAATAAAAATTAAAATGAAATTTAAGATTTATTATTAATGTATACCAGTTTAATAGTTTAAGTATTTAGAGGTTTTATCGTTAGGAGTTTAGTGATTTATGTTTTTAGGCTTTTAGTGGTTTATAGGTTTTATATAAAAAAATAAAATAACAAAAAAAATTTCTATAATTTGTTATCATTTTAATAGGTTATAACATTTGAAAATATAAAAATATTTACAATTTTTTGAAATGTGAATACAATATTTAGTTTTAATAATATTAATAATTATATATCATATAAATTCATTATAAACATTTTTATTGATAGATAATATAATAATGATCAAAAATTAAATTAATAAACTATTAATAAAAAGATAGATATTAATTATAAAATATTTATAAAAACCAAATTGATTCAAAATTAAAGTAAAATATATTACTGGATAATAATTTTAAATTTTTAAATTTCTACTTCTTTTATAAGCGTATATTTTGTTTTATTAAAAAAAATTAAATAAATTATCTTCGTCGCACTCATACTTTATTTTGTAATAAATATTTCTATAAAAATAAACTAATAAATAATTAAAATGAATATTTAAAATTATAATAAATAGAAATAAAAATTAGATTTATTAATTATTAACTAGTATATAGCAGTTTAATGGTTTATGTATTTAGGCATTACGGGGTTTAGGAGTTTAGTGATTTAACTTTGTATGCATTTAGTGGTTTATAGGTTTTATTTAAGAAAAAAAATAAAAAAAAAATTATTTCTATTATTTTTTGATATTTTGAGGTTATTACCTTTGAAAATATTATAATTTTTAAATTTTTTTCAAAAGTGAATAAATATTTATTTATAATAATCATAATAATTATAAATCATATAAATTCTATATAAACAATTTTATTAATAGATATTCTAATAATTATCAAAAAATAAATTAAAAATCTATTATGAATAAGATTGATATTACTTAAAATATAATATCAAATACTAAAATGATACAAAAGCAAAGCAAAATATATTACTTAATATTAATTATTTGTTTTTAAATTTTTATTCTTTTTATAAACTTATCTATTTTTTGATGAAAAATAATTTTTATAAATTATATTTTTAACTCATAATTTATTTTATAATTAATATATATATATATATATATATATATATATATATATATATATATAAATAAAAAACTTAACAATAAAAATGAATTTTTTAAATTATAATGAAAACAAATAAAAATGCGATTTATTAATTATTATTTAGGGTATACCGGTTTAAAGGATGATCTATATAGGGGTATCGGGATTTTGTAGTTAAGTGATTTAAGTGTTTAGGCATTTAGTGATTTATAGGTTTTATTTAAATAATGTAATAACAAAAAAAATATTTTTTTTTATTTTTTCACATGTTCAAAGGTTATAAACTTTTAAAATATAAAAATTTTAAAATGTTTTTAAAAAGTGAATACAATATTTAGTTATAATAATTATTAAATTTATATATCATATAAATTCAATATAAATATTTTTATTGATAAATATTCTAAGAATGATCAAAAAATAAATTAATAATCTATTATTAATAAGTTAGATATCAATTAAAATATAATTACGAAACCTAAAATGATTCAAAAACAAAGTAAAATATATTACTATATAATAAATCTTTTTTTAATTGTTTACTTCTTTTAATAAGTTTATCTATATTTTTTTGTTGAAAAATAATTTATATAAATTATATTTGTCTAACTTATAATTTATTTTGTAATTAATATTTATATAAAAATAAACAAATAAATAATTAAAATGAATATTTAAAATTATAATGAAAAAAATAAAAATGAGATTTATTATTTATTATTTAGGATATACCTGTTTAAAAAATTTATCTATTTAGTGTTTTCGAGATTTCGAAGTTATTGATTTAAGTATTTAGGCATTTAAAAGTTTATAGCATTTATTCAAACAATGAAATAGCTATGCAATGTTTTTTATTGCATAGTAATGACATAGGCAAATGCTTGATGCTGCATGTCACACACATGCACAATCTTATATTTGCATAGTTTTAATATGGTGCATCATTCAGGTTCCTCCAAACGGCTTGGACAAATCCGAATTGAAAGGATGCAGTGCACATAATGACTCAATGCCAACTCTGATGACCGGGAATGCCAGGTGATTTTTGTTGTATTCGTAAGCTTGGAATTATTAGGCATTGTGTTTTTTATGTATTTTATGCGTAGAATCATTAAGGTGCATAGGATTTGGTGGGCTGGCCTAATTTAGTCAACCTTTTAGTCTCTTGTAAGTTATGCGCCGAAATTATAAATAAAGTGTGTATTTTCCAAAAAAAACAAAAAAACAATAAAACCAAAACTTTAAATCCTAAACCTTAAAACATAAACAATAACCCTAACCCATAAACCCTAAATCCTAAATCTCTTGTTTTGCACTTTTATAATCAAATGACTAAGTGTTAAATTTAAATTTGAAATTCACAACTTTTAGGAATGTCACAAATTTATCTTTTTGTATATGTAACACAAAGTCATGACTCAAGGGGTGAGTTATGGATTCACTCTCTTTCTTGCTTTAGATTATTGTAGCATTAGCAATGGTCATGATTGTATATTTTGTCTCTAGAATACAAAATCATATCGATGAGAATATGCCATAACTTGTGTCTCACTGTTGAACATATTTTTATGGCACTAAGAATGATCATGAATACATATTTAATCACTATAATAATGGGTAACAGTATTGGATATGACCATATCTTGTGCATTTTATCTTTATATTGCAAAGTAATTGCACTAGGAATGATTGTAACTATGAACATTCCTCAAGAGCAAAAGTCATGACCTAGAAATAGTTAAAGCTCGAATACTACTCTTTATAACTTTCTATAGCTAAAATTCTTTGGATTGGAAATATCACTATGGCTTTTTCCTTTGATTTGTGACCTCAAAAGTCAATATGCATGACTAATATTTTGAGCAATGATTAAAACCTTTTATACATTTGAATATGATTCATATACACCTTTTAGGGTATTGCGAGCATGTATACCTAAATCATTTAATATAAAAAGAAAAAAATGATACTTTTAATATCCATGATGATATAAAAAAATGGCTTAGACATCCCAATAAAATAATTTTTTTGATTCTAGATTGAAAGAGAGCCCATACTTCTTGTCTTGCTCAAACCACCCTGGTGCTTGTTTGTACTAATAGTTTATTATTAATTTATTTTAATTAATATCTATCTTATTAATAATAGTTTATTAATTTATTTTGTTATCATTATTATAATATATATTAATACATTTTTTTATATTAAAACTACAACAAATATAATTATTAAGATTATTATAAGTAAGTATTGTATTTATATTTTAGAACTATTAAAAAATTATTATATTTTCAAATGTCTTAACCTTTGAAAATCACAAAAATTCATAAAAATAAATTTTTTTGTTATTTCATTTAATAAATAAAACCTATAAACACAAAAATGTGTAAACATATAAATCAATAAACTTTTTATCCCCAAAACCACAAAAAAGTTAAACAATTAAATAGTTATACCCTAAATAATAAATAATAAATCTCATTTTTATTAGTATTCATTATAATTTTAAATATACATTTTAATTATTTATTAGTTTAATTTTATAGAAATATAAATTAAAAAATAAATAATTAGTGAGACAAATATAATTTAAATATTTTATTTTTTCATCAAAAAATATATAGGCTTATAAATGGATACAACAATTTAAAAATTTAAAATTAATATTTAGTATAATATTTCACTTTGATTTTGAGTCTTTTTAGGTTTTGCAAATATATTTTAAACAATATTTATCTTATTAATAATTGGTTATTACTTTTTTATGATCATTATAATAATATCAATAAAATAGTTTATATAGAATTTATATTATATATAATTATTATGATTATTATAACTTCATATTGTATTCACTTGTCAAAAAAAAATTTAAAGATTATTATATTTTCAAAGGTTATAACCTTCAAAAATGAGAAAAAATAACAAAAATAATTTTTTTGTTATTTTATTTTTTATATAAAACCTATAAACCACTAAATAACTAAATACTAAAATGACTAAACTCCTAAACCCCGAAGCCCATAAATACTTAAAATATTAAATTAGTATATTCTAAATAATAAATCATAAATCCCAGTTTTATTAGTATTCATTATAATTTTAAATATTCATTTTAATTATTTAGTAGTTTATTATTATAGTATTATAAATTACAAAATAAATTATGAGTAAGACAAATATAATTTAAATAATTTATTTTTAATAACAAAAATATAAAGTTATAAAAAAAGCAAAACATTAAAAAAAATTATTATTTAGTAATATATTTTACTTTGATTTGAATAAATTTAGATTTGCAAATACTTTTTAAATAATAACTTTTTTTTTAAATAGTTGATTAATTTATTTTTTGATCAAAATTATAATATCTAGCAATATAATTATTTATATTGAATTTAAATGAATTATAAATATGAAGATTATTATAAATAAATATTATATTTACATTTGAAAAAAATTTAAAAATTATTATATTTTCAAAGGATATAATCTTCAAAAATATGAAAAAATAATAAAAATAAATTTTTTGCTTTATCATTGTTTAAAAAAAACTTATAAACCACTAAGTGCCTACACACTTAAACATCTAAACTCCCAAACACAAAATCTCCTAAATACTCAAACCTTTAAACTCGTAAACCTTAAATATAATTTAAATAATTTATTAAAATATTAATTACAAAATAAATTATGAGTGATACAAATATAATTTAAATAATTTAATTTGCATCAAAAAAATATATAAGCTTATAAAAAGAAGCAAAAACTAAAATACAAAAAAATTTATTTAGTAATAAATTTTACTTGGATTTTGAATAATTTTAGGTTTTGCAATTATATTTTAATTTATATCCATCATAATAATAATAACATATTAATTTATTTTTTGATAATTGATATCATATCTATCGATAAAATTGTTTATATTTAGTTTATATTATATATAATTATAATGATTATTATAACTAAATATTGTATTCACATTTTAAAAAAATTTTAAAATTATTATATTGTCAAAGGTTATAACCTTTGAAAATGTGAAAAAATATCAAAAATAATTCTTTTGTTATTTCATTGTTTAAACAAAACCAATAAACCACTAAATGCCTAAAATGATAAATAGCTAAAGTGCTAAATGACAAAACCATTAAATACTTAAAATATTAAACTAGTATACATTAATAATAATTCATAAATCTTATTTTAATTTTTATTCAGTATAATTTTATATTTTTATTTTAATTATTGATAAGTTTATTTTTATTGAAATATTAATTACAAAATAAATTATTAGTGAGACAAATATTATTTAAATTAAACTGGTATACCCTAAATAATAAAGAATAAATCTCATTTTTTTCATTATAATTTTAAATATTCATTTTAATTATTTCTTTGTTTATTTATATATAAATATTAATTACAAAATAAATTATGAGTTAGACAAATATAATTTATATAAATTATTTTTCATTAAAAAATATAGATAAACTTATTAAAAGAAAAAAAATTTAAAATCAAAAAATTATTATATAGTAATATATTTTTCTTTGCTTCTGAATCATTTTAAGATTTATAATTATATTTTAATTAATATCTATCTTATTATTAATGGATTATTAATTTATTTTTTGATAATTATTAGAATATTTATCAATAAAATTGTTTATATTGAATTTATATAATATATAAATATAATGATTAGTATAACTAAATATTGTATTCATATTTGAAAAAAAAATAAAAATTATTATATTTTCAACGGTTATAACCTTTGAAAATATCAAAAAATAATAAAAATAAATTTTTTGTTATTTTATTTTATAAATAAAACCTATAAACTACTAAATTCTAGGGGTGCTCATGGGATGGGACGGGATGGGGATTACAAATCTCCAGTCCCTTCCCACAGTTCGGAGATTTTTTTTTTTGAAGATCCAGACCCGTCCCATGGTTGAAAATATCGAGATGGGAGGAGACGTAGATCGGGGATTTTGGGTCGGAAAAATGGTTCTTGGACAGAACCGAGTTCGGACATTTATTTCAATTTATATTATTCAAACCAGCCAAGTTAGTTGATCTCGAAACCTTTTGTTGTACCATTTATCATTCCTTAGTTATGTATCTTTAAAACTCAATTTGGGCCAATTTTATTTTGTCAAATAGGCTGAATACCGCAAACGAGTTCCATTACCTTGTCGAAAGCTTTGATGTGCAGAAAAGGATAGAAATGTTAAATAGAACGGGACCGAGTTGTGTGCTTAATTTGGTTCTTTGTTTTATCACAAGTTGGCTTTGTTCAGCCGAGTGAAAGTTAACCATAATAGTAATACTATATTTTTTAAAAAATTACTTAAAATATTAAGGAATAGCTAAAGATGACCACAAACATTGGTAGCATCAATTATTACTTATGTGATTGCTAAAATTAGGCAGCTTAATATAATAAAAAAAATACAACTAATAACAACCATGATAATAATCATTTCAAAGGTCCATCCCGGAACAGCAACGAAAATCCAAACCGAATTAATTATCTCTTCTACAACTCCTTTCTTTTCTTCCTCCACTTTAGAAAGACAACCAAAGATGAAAACATGTTAATCATGTAGACATAAATTTATAAGATGAAAGAGTGATAAAAAAACAAAATATTAGCTTATAAAATTTAATACACCCATTCCAAATTTAGTTGGCCTACTATAGTTTGGAAGAATTTTTGGATCGTGTGACCCCTTTGAAAATTATAATTGAACCATATTTTTATTAAATTGAATTAATAAAATAAGTAAAAGTGAAATTAAAATTTACAAGATTTGTATACTAACCTGATTCATTATCATCAATGTCTTGAACTAATTCTTCAATTTCAATAGGTTTGTTTGAGCTTCTCAACCAATCTTGTAGACATATGAGAACTTCGGCTGTAATAGGTGTTAAAGAACTCCTAAATTTATCTAAAGTTCTTTCCCCATTGCTAAATGTAGATTCGTATGCCACAATAGATGCTTGGATAGCAAATACATCTCTTGCTCCATTTTCCAAAGAAGGATACCTAACCTCATTTACCTTCCATCAGTTAAGATGATCAAAATCAATTCTATTTTTTTCAAGTTTGTCCTCCAAGTACCTATCCAACTCTTCCAAAGCTGCAACTTCTTGTTCTTTCTCCAATTCAATAAAAAAAATCATCAACATATGTATCAATACAATCAAAGAAATCCTCATTTTTCTTCAACACGGTAGAAGAGAAATCATCTTATTTTGATTCAACTTCATTTAAATCTTTATAATTATACATCATCTCATTTAAAGCATTTATAAACTTGTTTACCAAATTTTTAGCTAATTCCTCTCCATAATGCTAAGTGTAATTAACCTTGAGATATTTGAGCTTATATCTAGGAACCAACACTACTGCTACAAAAAGCATAATGTTTGTTTACTGGAGAGAAACCCAATATCTGTTGATTTTATGCCTCATTTTCATACCCATTTCAGACACCAATGTATCTCTACAATTTTCACAAAGCTCAAAATTTTTTCAAAATTCGAATAATCTCAGGAAAATAAATACTAGAGGTAGAATATTATGAGCCAGAAAATTTACAAGTTACATCGTAAAATGTTTTCAAGAAACAAACTAAAATTTTGGCGTTTATGCAGTCTCTCTCAGTTGGAACGTTAGAACCTAACTCCTTCAAAAACCTTTTGTCTCTATACTCCAACTTAGCAAATTCTTTTTGATATTTTATATCAGTTTGTAGCATCAAATAAGTTGAATCCCATATTATAGGACAATCTAATTGCAGTGAAGATCCGTATGTCTAGTTTGCTTCTTCAACACATAACTTAAACATATCTAATCTTTTAGGACTGCTCCTCACATATTTCACCACACCTCTAATTTTTTTGAATAGCACCTTGTACTACTACAATGCCATCTCTGACAATTAAGTTTAGGATATGAGCACAACATATCATATGAAAATGCTCACCTCCCAAAGGTACAACACTATTATTCACAATGTTTTTTTTTCAATTGTTCAACTACAACATCATTATTTGATACATTGTCAATAGTAATGAACATCAACTTTCTCAAACCTCATTCATTCATGCAAAACTCAATAGCATTTTCTAATATTAACTCCAGAATGACTTTTAATTACACAAAAGTTCAAAAGCCTTTTATGCATATTCCATTGAGAATCAATGGAATGAATAGTCAAACATATATAAGACAAATTTTGAATGCTAGTCCATGTGTCTGTAGTCAATGAAATTCTACTACGATGAGATGATATGCTATCTAATAATTTCTTCTTTTCCTTCACAAACAAAGAAAAACAATCCCTCAGTGTAGAGTGCCAAGATGAAATTTTAAATTGAGGCACACTAACTTCACAAAACTCCTTAAACTCATCCCTCTCAACAAAACAAAAAGGCAATTCATCTTTTATGATAATTTTTACCAAAGCCTCCCTAACTAATTGTTGATCAAATTGCAACAAGTTAATTTGTTATCCTCTAAAGCTGTACCTTTAGTGAAAGCTCAACAAAGATGTGACTTGTCTTTACCTTTGTGAGCTTCTATTAATTATTTTTGGGTGGAAATTTCCTACAAGTCTTTCTCAAGTATTTCAATAAACGCGATGTACCTTGATCACTTTTTACTAAGTATTATTTTCTGCACCATATACAAGCAGCCCTACTAGTTTTATTTCCCTTCTGGATCAATAAATATCTCATAAGTTCCCAAATAGCAGACTATACTTTTTATTGAGCTTGAGGTTCAGCTGTATCCTTGACTTTCTTTTACAATTGGAATTGAAGAACCTGCCGTAATAATAGAAGGGTTCGTGAAAAAATGATGATTGGATTTACCAGTACTTTGATCATTTGAGATGTCATCAACTTCAATTTATTGTTTTTTTCGTTTACCGCTGGATTGTGCCATCTGCATTGCCATTAATTAATATGATATGTTAAGCATAAATACATATAAATATTTCAAACAATCAAGCTCTACAAAACTAACTATAACACATTCAGCCCACTCATTCGGCCCAACCACAACACCACAGCCAATACTCAACAAAACTGACTGAGACGCATAATAATAATAATTAATCACTCAATTCTCGTCAAAAAAACAAACCAAAAGGCTGGTGGCATCTGGGACACGGTGGAGGCCACCAAAAGTGCGACGGACAAGGGCTAGACCTAACTAAACATGCCTGGAATGGCATGAGGTGGCCAGGAACTCATCAGAACAGCAATAGGTGCGTCGGAATTAGATGGGCAGTAGCGGAATTGGTGGCATCTTCATGTAATATATTTATATATATTCCTAGTTCTAGCATCGGGTTTTTAGGATGGGATGGTTCTCGGGATGGATATTGCTTAAG
>JAREIK010002282.1:957358-986671 GCA_029783825.1 Sapria himalayana | reverse complement strand
ATAGCTAGATTGGAAAATAGTCTTAAAAAATATATATAGATAGATAGATTGATTAATTGATAGATAAACTGATAGATAGATAGACAAATAAATAAATAGATAGATAAACATGTGAACAAATAGACTTATATTCAGAAAGATATATAGACAAATATATAGTTAAATAGGTTGCTATATAGAGAGATAATTAAGATAGACTAATAGAAAGATTGACAGATTGATAGTTATTCAGATAGACATATTGATAGATTGAGAGATTTATAGAATGATAAATAATAGAAGATAGAGATAGATCAATAGATAGACAAATAGATAGATACATAGATAGAGATTTAGTTAGTTAGACAGATAGATAAATAGACACATAGAGAGATAGACAATTGACAAATTGATTGATACACATATAGATTGATACATATATAGATAGATAGAAGATAAATGTATAGATAGATAAACAGACACATAGATAGATGTATGTATAGAAAGATAGAGATATATAAAGATAGACTAATAGAGAAATTCTCAGATTGGTAGATAGACAAATAGACTGATAGACATATATATAGATTGATATTTAAATATATTGATAGGTAAATAGATCTACAAATAAAGATAAATAGATATATTTATAGATAGATATACAGATTGACAAATTTACAAAAAGCTAGCTAGATAAATAGACTAGATATACACATAGATAGATAGATAGATAGATAGAAGAAAGACAAATATGTATTTAGACGGATAGATAGATAGATAGATAGACAAATAAATAGATTTATAGATAGGTAGGTAGATAGTCAAATGGAAAGATATATAAATAGATAGATATATAGATAAAATGATAGATAGATTGATAAACTCATAGACATATAGATAGAAAGATAGCTAGATATATAGATAGACAGATAGATAGATGGACAAAAAGACAAATAGACATATAGATTGAAAGATAGCTAGATATATTGATAGACAGATAGATAAATGGACATAGAGACAAATAGACAGATATATAGATAGATAGACAGACATATATATATTTATAAATTGATAGATAAATAGATAGACACGTTAATAGATATTTAGATAAGTAGATATGTATATAGATAGATAGAAAGATAGATATATTAGACAGATAGAAAGAAAGACAAATAGATAGATAGACAAATTGATATAAAAACATATCGACAAATAGACATTTAATTGATAGATAGTCAAATAGATAGATATATAGATATATGGATATGTATTTAGATTTACAGATAGACAAATAAATAGATAGATAGATAGACAGATGGATGGATAAACTGATAGTTTGATAGGAAGAAAGACAATTAAATAGTATGATAGAAAAATAGACACATAGACAGATAGACAAATAGATTTTTAATTAGTTAGTGAATTAGACAGAAAGAAATATAAACATAAAGATAGATTGATAGTTTGATAGATAGACACATAGATAAATAGACATATAGATAAATAGACAATTAGAAAGTTACACATATAGAGAGAAAAATAGATCGATAGATATAGATATATATAGACATATATACAGATACAAAGATATACATATATATTGTTAGATAAATAGATAGATAGACATATAAATAGATAGAAAGATAGATAGATGGATATACACATATACTTATAGACTAATAAACTAATAGACAGATAGAGAGATAGATAGATAGAAAGATGGATAGTTAACAAATAGATAGATAGATAGATAGACAGACAAATAAATTGATAGAGAGATAGATAGATAGATAAACATATAGATAGAAAGAAAGATAGATTAATAGATAGATAGATAGATAGATAAACAAATAGATAGATAGAAATAAACAGTCATATAGATAGATAATTTGACAGATAGATAGATAAATATATATATAGTTAGACAGTTAGACAGACAGACAGATAGATAGATTGATAGATTGATAGTTACATCGATATATAGATTGACACATAGACATATATACAAATAGATAGATTGATTGATATATAGTTAGACAAATTGCTAATATAGCTAGATAGATATATATGCAGATAGACATATAGATAGATAGATAGATCGATCGATCGATCAATTGACATATAGACTTATGGATATTTAGATAAATAGATAGTCAAATTATTAATAGATAGATAGATAGTCATATAGATAGATGGATAATAGTTAGATAGCCTATTAAAAATAGTGGTATTTATATAGATATATATATATATATACACAAATAGATAGATAAAAAAATAGACAGTTAAATACTTAGATAGATTGTAAAATAAATTGATAGATAGATATGTAGATAGATTGATAAATATATAATAGATAGATAGATAGACATATATACTGATAGACGTATAGATAGTTAGATAGATTGAGTGACAGACAAATATATAGATAAATAGATAGACAAATAGAAAGATAGTTAAATACTTAGACAATTAGACAAATAGACAAATAGATATATAGATAGATTGATTATTAAATAGTTAGTTAATTAGATAGATTGAAACATAAACAGATAGATATATTGACTGATTGATAAATTGATAGATAGACAAATAGAGATATAGAAAGTTATACATATAGATAGATAGAAATATAGATGGATAATCAGATTTAAAGAAAGATATAAATTTAGACAAATAGATAGATAGACAAATATATAGATACACACATTAACAAATATATTGATAGTCAGATAGATAGATAGATAGATAGATAGACTAATAGACTGAATTAAAAATAGATAGTTAGATAGAGAGATCGATAGAGAGACAGACAGATAGATAAATAGATAATTAGACAATTAGATTGAAAGTCATATAATTATATAGATAGATAGACAATTATATATATAGAAAGATAGATAGATAGATAGACAAATAAATAAATAGACAGATAGATAAATTTATAGATATATAGATTGATATACAGGTAGACAACTAGACTGATAGATTGTTAGGTAGAAAAATTGATTGATCGATAGATAGATCAAGAAATAAATAGACACATAGACTAATAGACTTATATACAAAAAGATAGATAAAGAGATAGATAGAAAGATTGATTGACAAATAGAAAGATAAATATATAGACAGATAGATAGATAGATAGATAGAGAGACATAGATAGATAGATAG
The DNA here is from genome assembly GCA_029783825.1 of Sapria himalayana. Taxonomy (NCBI): domain Eukaryota; kingdom Viridiplantae; phylum Streptophyta; class Magnoliopsida; order Malpighiales; family Rafflesiaceae; genus Sapria; species Sapria himalayana. The sequence goes on along the minus strand of JAREIK010002282.1, from coordinate 983,518 downwards.
ATAAATAGTCTTATAGACTGATAGATAGATAAACAGATAAAGAGTTGAAAGACAAATATATATATAGACAGACAAAAAATTGATTGAGAAACACACAGATATATAAATAGTTACATAGATCAATATATAGATAGATAGATAGATAGATTTACTTATAGACTAATAAATAGAAAGATAGTTATATAATTAGATAGATAAATAGATTGAAAGTTAAATAGTTAGATAGATAGAAATAAAGACTATTAGATAGTTAGAAATATAAATAGATAGGCATATAATCATTTAGAAAAATAAATAGATATATTGATAAATAAATATATAAATATACAAATAGACTGATAGATAGATATATATAGAGAGCAGATTGATAGATTGATAATTAGATAGACATATAGTTATATAGATAAATAGATAGATAGATAAATATATAGATAGATATCAAATAGATAGATAGAAAGATCGACAGATATATAGATAGATGATTATATAGATAGATAGATAGATAAAAGATAGATAGACACAAAGATAGATAGAGAGATAGATATATATAAAGATAGATAGATTACAAGATAGCCATATGTATAGATAGAGATATACAAATAAATAGATATACAAATAGACAGATAGATAAACATATAGATAGATAGAATGATAGCAAGAAGCCATATAGCAGATTGATAGATATAGAAATAAATAGATGGATAGATAGACAAATAGATAGACATATACAACGATAGACATACAAATAGATCGATAGATAGATTGTTAGATTGACAGATACACAGATAGACATATAGAAAGATAGATATATAGTTAAACAAATAGATATATAAATAGATAGACAATAGATAGAAAAATAGATAGATAGATATACATATAGGTTTATATACTAATTGATAGATATACAGATAGATAGAAGAGATAGACATATAAATAGTTTGACAAATAGATAAAAAATATATAAAAAATATAGACATATGGTTAGATGGATGGACACAGACTTTTAGACTGATAAAGTAATAGATAGATAGAGAGATAAATAGAGAGATAGATTGATTGAAAGATAGCTAGATTGACGGATAGATTGATAGATAGGCAAATAGATATAAATATTGATTGATAGATAGATAGATAGACAAATAAATATATAGATAGATAGATAGATAGGTATACTTATAGATAGATAGATAGTAGTTAGTTAGTTAGATATACAGATACATAGATTGATTGATTGACAATATATAGATAGATATATAGATAGATAGACAATTAAATAGATATAAAGATTGACATATGTGTGTATATATTTATATAGATAGATAGATTGATTGATTAATAGAAAGTCAGTTAGATGTTTAGAAAGTTAGATATATAGAATAATAGATAGTTAGATATTTACATAGATTTATAGATAGACATATAAATTAATAGACAACTAGATAGATAGATAGATAGATATATATACACAGATAGATAGATAGACTTATAGACATATTGAAAAATAGAAAGAAAGAAAGATAGATTGATAGATAGACAGACAAATATATACATAGATAGATAGATAGACATATAGATAAATATACATATAGAAAATTAGTTAGATAGATAGATAGATAAACACGTATACTTATAGACTAATAAACTAAAAGGCAAATAGAAAGATATAGAGATAGACATATGGACAAATAAACATATAGATAGATAGACATGTATATATATATATATATATATATAGACAGATAAATAGATAGGAAAATAGATAGATAGACAAATAGAAAAGAAACAAATAGACAGATAGAAATATAGACATATAGACAAGTAGACAGAAAGATAAATAGAAACATAGACAAAAAGACACTTTGACAAATAGATAGATAGGTAGAAATATAAATAGATAGACAGAGAGAGAGAGAGAGAGAGAGATAGAATGAGATATATATATATATATATACAGACATAAAGATAGATAGACACACAGACACATAGACACATAGACACATAAACATAGATTGAAAGATAGATACAAAGAGAGACAGACATACATATATACAAATAAACATATATGTAGATAGACTGATAGGCAAATACAGAGATACACATATATACAGATAAAAATTAGAAAATAGAAAGATACATAGATAGAAATATAGATTAATAACGAATTAGACTGATAGATAGCTAGATAGATAAATAATTATACATACAGATAGATAAACAAATATATTGATATATAGATAGACTGAAAAATAGATAGATAGATAGACATATAAACAAAATATATAGATAGACAGACATACAGATAGATAGATAGATAGATATAGATATAGATCGATAAATAGACAGATAGATAAAAGAGATAGATAGACAGATAGATAAATAGTTAGATAGATCGATAGATAGATAGATAAATAACCAGATAGATTGATAGGAAAATATACATATAAGTAAATAGGTAGATAGGTAGATAGAGAAATAAATACATACACATAAAAATAGATAGATAGATCGATAGACATAAAGATACATAGATAGATAGACAGACAGACAGACATATAGATAGATTAGTAGATAGATAAATTGAAAGATAAGCACATAGATAGATATATAGATAAGAAGATAGACACATAGAGATATAAACATATAGATATATTGGCAGATAGTTAGATAGATAGATAGACATATAGATATATAAGTAGATAGGTAGATAGATAGATATACATATAGATAGATAAGTAGATAGGCAAATAGATAGATAAAATATAGACAAATAAATCGATAATTAGATTGACAAATAGAAGATAGATATATTAATAGATAGATAGTTAGATACAAAATTTGTCAGATCCCATAAAAAAGGTAGAAATAAATAATATTATTTTGTTTTTGGAAAAAAATGAGCTCAATCATAATTTTGCAATAAGAAAAATAAGCTGAAAATTTTCGAACCGTGATGATAAAATAGATTTTGTTATTGAATTCATCATAGAAAATATAGTTACGGTGACAAATTTTTTCATATTCTGAAGAAGTCAGAATTTAGTTATTTATTTAAATAATTTTTAGAATAAATAAATAAATAAATAAAAACAACACAAGCAGAAGACCGTACCATGACATCAAAACGTGGCTGCTCCATGCACGATCATGTGTCAAAAAAAAGAAAAAGAAAAAAAACTATTATAAAAATATATTTTTTTATATCATTATAAAAGAAAACATCGAAAATCCAGAAAATGGGATGATGGGAAAAGAAAAAAAACATACTTCAGGGGAGAAAGAGACACAATGCAGATGAAAAAAAAATAAAAGATTCGTTGATTTTCTTTTGATCCTAATGGATTATTCTAAAATCGGAATAGAATAGTCTACGAACTAAAGTTACTCTACATGACGAGATTTTTAGTTTACTATTAAATTTATAAAGTTTCCATGAAATTTTTCGGAGGTTAGTAGTTTTCTTTTATCGTAATTTCTTTCTATTTAAAGACCATAAATGATAATGTTTTAAATATCAATTTGAATTGTTAAGAATTTCATTGGAAATGGTTAATTGGTAAAAAGTTTCTATATTTCATTTAGTAAAATTTAGTTCAGAATGAATTAGATTTGGATTATTATAATTGTGTCTGAAACATCAAACAAAAATGATATAATTGCATTTCATATGCACAGGAACATTCTATATAAATGGGTGGGTGCTATATATATATATATATATACATATAAAGGTATATGGATTGTATTTGGCGAACACGAATTAGAAAAACATTTAGACTGAGTTGCGTGGTATTTCTTTCTGGAGCATGGCCAATATAAATATGCTAACTCGAATTGGGATAATGGCCAGTCTGAGTAACGCGGTGGTTTTGGAAAATATCTAAGAAAAAAATTATTTTATCAGAAAATGTCCTATATGTTTTTCAGAGGAAGTCCATATTTCTCGAAGTTTATCCAAGAAAAACATATTTTGTATGGATAAATGTCCAATATATTTTTCAGAGTATGTCCATAGTTTTGGAATAAATCTAAAAAAATAAATAAATAAATAAATAAATAAATAAATAATATATATATATATATATATAATATCACACATGGCTTTGGCATGTGTGAGGGTGTCGATGGGACTCAGGAATATGAGAATATAAACATTTCATCCATAATTATTTTCATGTAAATATTATACTTGAGTGGGTATTAATATATATGCATGATATTTTATGAGCACATAGATAGAAAGAAGCCCTGTAGGAGTTTACCTCTACACAGCTTTGTTCGCTCCATTGCGAGACCCCTTTCAGGTATAGGTCCAGGACAAATGACAGATCCACATACGGGATCACACATGTGAAGAAAAGCTAGTAATGGCTTAAATAATATTTTTTGTGTTTTTTTATTCCACTAAAAAAGTAAAAGAAAAAAATTGCGTAAACTATATTCGAAAGAAATTTATTTTATTGCATATTTTATTGTGTGATGGAATGGAGTGGGACCCCTTGAGGGATTGGATGTCACATAAATAGATAGATAGATAGATATATAGATAAACAAAAAAACAAATAAAAAAACAACAATTAAAAAGGTAGAGAGCTAGATAAAGATATAAACATAAAGATAGAGATATTTAAATAGATAGATAGTTAGATGCTTAGACAAATAGATAGATAGATAGATAGATATATATATATATATATATATATATATATATATATATAGTTAGCACGTTACACAGATACACAGATAATTAGATAGACAGATACATAGATTAATACATAAAGATAAATTAAATTAGACAAATAGACATATAGTTACATTGACAGATAGATAGATAGACAAATATTTAGATAGATAGATAGATAGACATATAAAGAAATAGTTAGATAGATATACAGATAAACATATATACAATGGACAGAGACAGATAGATATATAGATAGATAGATCTATAGCTACTTAGATATATAAGTAGATAGACAATATAGATTTACTGATAGACAATAAAAAGAAAGATAATTAGACAAATAGATAGATAGATTGATTGATTGAAAGATATACAGTTAGAGAGATAGAAACATAGATAGTTTGAGAGTTATACATATAGATAGATAGTCATATAATCAATTAGACAAATAAATAGATAGATATAGATAGATAGAAAGATAACTATATAGTTAAATAGATAGATAAATAGATAGATAGAGAGATATATAGATAGATAAATAGATAGACAGACAGATAGATAGATAGATAAATAGATAGATAGATATAGATATATATATATATATATATATATATACACACAAAGTTAGATAGATATATAAAGAGGTAGCAATTAAACAGATAGATAAATACATAGACAGACAGTTAGAAAGATAGATAGATAGATAGATCGATAGATAGATAGACAGATAGATAGACAGATAGAAATATAGATAGATAGAGATATAGACATATAGATAGATAGATAGATAGCAAGATAGCCATATAGACAGATAGATAGATATAAAAATAGCTAGATATACATAATGATACATAGATAGATAGACAAATACAAAGATAGATCGGAAGATAGATACATAGATAAATAGATAGATAGATAAGTAGTAAGATAGATAGACAAATAGACAAATAGATAGATAAGGAGATAGATAGATATATTGATAGAAAGATAGACAGGCAGACACACAGACAGAAAAATAGATAAATAGATAGATAGATAAATAGATATATAAATAAATAGATAGAGAGACAAAAAGAATGACTAATAGACTGATAGACTTATAGAAATAGATAGATTAACAGATATATTGGAAGAGTAATAGATAGATTGATAAATAGATAGATAGATAGATTAATTGATAGATAAAAAGATAAATATAAAGAAAAGAAAATAGATATATCGATGGATAGATAGATAGCTGGACAGTTTTAATGATAGACTAATAGACAAAAAGATAATTAAACAATTAGATATATAGATAGATAGATAGAAAGATAGATCGACAGATAGATAGATAAACAAAAAGATAGATAGATAGATAAACATATAAACAAAAAATAGATAGATAGATATATAAACATATAGACAAATAGACAAATTGATGGACGCATAGATAGATAGTCAAATAGACAAATATAAAGATAGATTAATAGACAAATACATTGATAGATGGATTGATAGAAAATCATATAGATAGATAAACAAATAGTCAAATAGATAGATTGATAAATAGACTAATAGATAGATAAATAGATTGACGTATAGATAGATATATAGATAGACATATAAATAAAGAGATAAATGGATAGATAGATTGATAAATAGATATATAGATAAATAAATAGATAGATAGATAGATATAAAGATAGATACACTATTAGACAGACAGGCAGATAGATAGATAGATTGATAGATAGATAGATTGATTGACTAATAAAAAGATAGACAGATATACAGATAAATGGAAAGAAAAGAAGACAAGATATAAATAGATAGAAACATAGATAGATAAATAGAAACTTATGAAGATATATAGATAGAAAAATAGATAGATAGGTAGATAGATAGATAGAATTAAAGACAAATAAATACATAGATATATAGATAGACAAATAGATAGATTAATAAATAGACAGATAGATAGATAGACAAATAGTTAAATCGACAGATAGATTGATAGATAGTTATATAGAAAGATAAATAGAAATATAGATAAATAGACAAATAGACAAATAGAAAGAAAGTTAGATATACAAATAGATAGATAATCAAATAGATAATAGATAAATAAAAATATAGATTGTTGGACTGATAGATTTATTGAATGACACAAAGATAGATAGACATATATACAGAAAGATAGATTGAAAGATAGATAACATATAAAAAATAGACAAATAGAAAGAAAGATATATAGAAAAATAGACAAATAGATAGTTAGACAAAAATATAGATTGACATATAGATATATAGATAGATAGATTCATTGATAAATAGATAGACAAATAGATATAAAGACATTTAGACAGACAGACAAATAGATAGATAGATTTACAAATAGATAGATAGACAGATAGATATATAGGAAAATAGATAAAGATTTTGCTAGAAAGATAGATAGATAAATAGATAGATACAAAGACAAATAGGCTGATAAATAGATAGATAGATAAATACTATTGATTAATATATAGACAAATATACAAATACATAGATAAATAGATAGACACATAGACATATAGACAGATTGACAAATTGATAGACTAGTAGATACATAGATAGGCAAATTATTAGATAGATAGCCAAATAGATAGATAGATACACATATATATTGATATCCAGATAGATAGATACACATATATATAGATAGATAGATATAAAGATACATAGAAAAATAGAAAGATAGATAGTTAGGTATACAGATAGACATATAGATAGATAGATAGATGGATAGTCAGATATACATATAGATATATAGATAAATATATAAACAAATAAATAGATGAATGAATTGAAAAATTGATAGCCATATAGATAGACAAATAGACTATTAGACATACAAATAAATTGATTGATAGATCGATTGATAGTTAAACACATAGCCTAATAGCCTCATATATAACAAGATCGATTGAAATATATACATTGAGATAGTTATACAAATAGAAAGATAGTCAGATAGATGTATAGATAAAGAGATAGATAAATAGATAGATAGGTAGATAGATATTTAGACATATAGACATATAAATAGATAGATAAATAGATAGATAAATATATAGTCTAATAGAAGAATAAAGAGATTGAGAAATAAAGATAGATAGATAGACAAATTGACAAATAGATAGATAGATAGATACAAAGATAGATTGATGGAAAATTTGACAGATAGATAAATACACAAATAATTACTTATATAGATAGACAAATAGATAGATAGGCAGATAAATATATAGATAGGTAGATAGATAGAATGATAGATAGAAAGATAGATATATTGATTGGTATATTGATACATAAACAGATAGACACTTAAACCCTTAGACACTTAGACATATAGACACATATACAGATAGACACATAGACATATAAACACATATACAGATAGACATATACACACATAACCACATAGACACATTGACACATAGGCACATATAAACATAGACATAGATAGATAGATAATTAGAAAGAGATATAGATAGATAGGTAGACAAATAGACATATAGGTAGAAAGATAGTTAGACAAATAGAGAGATAGTTAGTTATATAGATAAACAAATAGAAAGATAAAAAGATAAAATAATAGATAGATAGACAGATAGAAAGATAGATAGATAGACATCTATATACAAATAGCTAGATATATAGATAAATAGATAGACATATATATATATATATATATATATATATATATATATATATATATATATAGATTTACAGATAGACAAATTGATATATAGATAGAAAAATTGATAGATAGACAAAAAATAGATAGACAGTCACACAAATAGTCAGATAGATAGATATATAGATAGACAAATAGTCAGATAGATAGATAAATAGACAGATAATTAGGAGATAGGCATATAAAAAAATATATAGATACACACATATTTTTAGATAGATAGAAAGATAGATATTTAGATAGATAGATAGATAGATATATAGATACATATATAGATAGATATATTGATAGATAGAAAGATAGGCAGATAGATAGATAATCAAATAGTCATATAGAAATATTGATAGATAGACCAATAGTTAGATAAAGATATAGAAAGAGAGATAGATAAGCAGATTAGTAGATAAATAGATAGACATATAGACTGATTGATAGATAGTTAGATAGACAAATAGATAGATAAACAGATAGCTACATATATAAATAGATCGATATATAGAATATAGATAAACAAATATATTGATACATAGATAGCCAGATTTACATTTAGACAGATTGATTGATAGATAAAAAAACAATTAGATAGTTAGAGAGATAGATAGATAGTTAGTTAGTTAGGAAAATAAATAGATAGATAATTAAATAGTTAGCCAAATAGATAGTTAGATATATAAATAGATATATTATAACCTATTATATAAATAGATAGATAGACAAATAGATAGATTAACAGATAGTTATACAAATACATAGATATATACCAAGATAGATAAGGAGATATAAAGAATTGCAGATAGAAAAATAGATATATACACACATATATAGATAAAGATATAATAAGATAGATAGATAGATATATATACATATAGACAAAATATAGATCGATAGACAGATCGATAGATCATAATATAGGCAGATATACACATATTCAGATTGAAAGAAAGAAAGATAAATAGATAAGCAAATATGTAGATAGATAGATAGATAGTCATTTTAATAGTTAGATAGATAGATAGATACATAGATAGATAGATAAAAGATAGCTAGATAGACAAATAGATAGATAAATAGATAGGTATATAGATAAACAAATAGATAGATACATAAATAGATAGATTAATAATTAGACATATAGATAAATAGATTTATAGATAGAAAGATAATTAAATAGATAGAGATATAGATAGTTAGATAGAAAGATAGATATTTAGGCATATTAATAGATAGATACTTAGATAGTTAGACAAATAGATAGATAAATATATAATTAGATAAATAGTAGCTAGTTAGGCAGATAGATAGTTAGATAGATTAACAAATAGGCATATAGATAGTTAGACAAATATATAGATATATACTTTGATAGATTTATAATTAGATAAATATATAGACAGATACATGTATATATAGATAGACAGGTAGACAAATAGTCAGATAAATAGATAAATAAATAGATAGATTAATAGATTGACAGAAATATAGACAGATAGATATAAAGAAAAATATATAGACAGACAGTTAGATCAAAGATAGATAGATAGACAGAACAGACAGATATAATGATAGATAGATAGACATATAAAGTTATTGATTTATAGAAAGATATATAGATAGATAGATATATTGATTGATTGATAGACTAATAGAAAAAAATAGTTAAGATTGTTATACAGATAAATAGATATAAAGATAGATTGTTCGAAAGTTTGATAAATAAATATCTAGACATATAAAAATTTAAAGAATATCTTGATAGAGAAATATAAAGATAGACAGATAATAGAGAGATAAATCATAGATATAGATATTGAAATATATATATATATAGACTGATAGATAGAAATAGAAAATCCCAAATATATAGATACACAAATAGATAGATGCATAGACGGATATAAAGATAAATAAATAGAAAGATAGAAATATTGATAGATAGATAAATAGATAAACAAATAGATTGATGGTTAGATAGAAATATAGACAGACAGATAGATGAAAAGAGATAGAGATAAATAGATAGACAGATAGAGAGATAGATAAACAGATATACATATAGATAGATAATTAGATAATTGGATAGATAGATATATAAATAGATAGATTGTGAGATTGACTGTTATACTAAATGTTAGAAATGTAGTTAGAGAGATAGATAGATAGCTAGATAAATATTTAGATAGTTCAATAGATAGATAGATAGAATGACATATAAAAATTTTGAAAATTTGATAGATTGATATATAGATAGATAGATAGAAAGATAGATAGATAGATAAATAGATAAACATATAGATAGATAGACAGACATATTGATAGATAGATATACAGACAGACAGACAAATAGATAGATAGATAGATAGAAGACACACACACATACACACATAGACAGATATATAAATAGACATATAGAAGATAGACAGATAGATAATTACATAGATAGATAGATAGACTAATAGACTAATAGACTAATAGACTAATAAACTAATAGTCTAATAGACTAATAGATAGATATATTGATGCATAGATAGACTGATTAATTAACAGACATATAGATTGATAGTCAGATAGACAGGCAGATAGATAAATAGATTCAAAGATGATAGAAAGATAGATAGATAAATTGATAGATAGATAGATAGACAACTATAAAGATAGTGACATATGAAAATAGGTGGATAGGCAGATAGATAGACAGATAGTTAGATAGATAGTAACTCAAATTGGTAGATAAAAAGATATAAAGATAGATAGATACTTTGAAAATAGTTAGATAGATGGACAAATAGACAAATAGATATATAAACTAATAGTAGCATAGATTGATAGATAGATAAATAGATATATAGAATATTTAAAGATAGACAGATAGATAAATAGATAGACAAAAAGATATAAAGATAGATAAAAAAATATATAGATTTGTATATAAATAATAAATAGATAGAGAGATATAGAGATGTATAAATAGATACATATATAAATAGATAGATATACAGATAGATAGATATAAAAATATAATAATAATATTTAGACAAATAGATAGATAGACTGATAGACAAATAGAAAAATACATAGATAGACCTATTGACATGAAGATCAATAGATATAAACAAAGATAGACATGTAGACAAATAGAGATATAGATATATTGATATTTAGATAGATACATAGACAGATAGATTAATAGATAGATATATAGATAGATTCTTTGATTGAAAATTAGAATGATAGATAAATAGACATATAGACAAATATAAAAATAAACATATAGATAGATAGATAGATAAGCACATAGGTAGAAAGGCAAATAGACAAATAGTTAGATTGAAAGATGGATTGATAGTTAAACAAATAAGTAGTTAGATAGATAGAAAATAGACAAATAGATAGATAGATATATAAAAAGATTATTAAATAGATAGATAGATAAACACATAGACATATACATAAAAAGATAGATAGAAAGGTAAATAGATAGATATATATATATAGATAGATATATAGATAGAGAGATATTTATTGATTTTTGAGAAATTGACACTTAGATAGATAGCTATAGATATGGATAGTTTAAATAGATAAATATATAGACAGATAGATAGATAGATAGATAGACAAATAGATAAAAAGAGAGACAGATAGATAGTTAGATATATATGACATAAACACATATATACATATAGTAAGATAAACATATAGATAGATAGACAAATAGATAGATATATATATAGATAGACACATAGAAGGATAGATAGATAAATAGATTGATAGACACATAGATAGTTAGATAGTTAGATAGATAGCCATTTTCATAGATAGATAAATAGATAGAAAAATAGAAAATTAAATAGATATATATATATATATATATAGATCAATAGATATATAAACAATTAGATAGATAATTAAATAGACAGATAGATAGATAAACAGTTTGATAGACATATAGAAATATAGATAAAAATATTAATAGATAGATAGATCGATAGATAGACTGACAGATAGACAAGAAGACAGACACACAGATAGATAGATAGAAAGATAGATAAATAGATCGATAAATTATAAGCATATAGATACATAGACAAATAGATAGATATATAAATAGATAGTTAGATATATAGAAAAACAAATATAGAGCTAGAATGATAGATAATATTATATTGGCAAAGAGGAAGATAAACATATAGAGACATGGATAGATAGTTAGTTAGATAGATATATAGATACAAAGGTAGATAGACATATTAACATTTTGTTAGATAGATAGATAGATGGATGGATGGATACAAAAATTGACATATATATAGATAAATGGATAGATAGATAGTTAGACAAATATAGAGATAAATAGATAAGAAGATTGATGGATAAACAGATAGACAAAAAAAGAGATATATTGGTAGTTAAATAAATAATTAGAAATATAAAAATATAAATAGATAGAAAGATTGATGGGTTGAGGGATAGATAGACTATTACACACATAGACACATAAAGAAATAAATAGATAGATAGATAGAAACATAAATAGATAGACAAATAGATAGATAGATAGATAGATCGATCGATAGATAGATAGATAGACAAATAGATAGATATATAGATAGAAGGATAGATAGATAGAAAAATAGTTAGATAAGTATATATGCTAATAAAAAAGATATGTAGATCGACAGAATGAAAGATTGATAGATATACATATTGACATATAGATGAATAAATATATTAATAGCCAATAGATAGATAAATAGATGGAAAGATAGACATATAAATAGATATATAGATAGATAGATACACGAATAAACTAATAGACAAATAGATAGGTAGATAGACAGATAGACATAAAGACATATAGATATATATATGTATATACATACATAGATAGTTAGATAGATAGATAAAGAAATAGATAGATAGACAATTAGATATATAAATAGATTGACAGAATGATAGATAGACAGGTAGACTAATCGACAGACAGATATATAGAGAAATATAAAAATAGACAGAAAGACATTTAGACTAATAGAAAGATGGACAGATAGATAGATATATAAATAGATAGATAGATAAATAGATTGATACATAGATAAACAATTGAAAGATAGACTAGTAGACTGATAGATAGATTGCTAGATAGATAGATAGACTCATAGATTGATAGACAGAAAGAATGAAAGATAGAAAGATAGTTAGATAGATAAAAAAAATTAACAAATAGACAGTTTGAATGTTATAAAGTTAGATAGTTAGACAGATAAATAGAGATTCATATATATAGATAGATTGATTAATACATAGATATAACACACACACACACACATATATATATATATATACATATAGACAGGAAGATAGAAATACAGATAGATTGATACATATAAAGATAGATGTATATATAAATAAATAAATACACATGTAGATAAATAAATAGATAGACATGATAGATACACATAAATTTAAATAGATAAATAGATAGATAGACTGATAGGTATATAGACATATAGATAGATAGATAGATAGACATATAGATAGATACATAGATAAACAGAAGATAGATAGGCAAATACAAAGATAGTCACATAGGTAGATACATAGATAGGAAAATATACATATAGATAGATAGACAAATAGACAGATATACTAATATATTGATTAATAGATAGACATATAGATAGATTGATAGTTATATAGACTGATATATAGATTAATAAAAAGTTAGATAGACATATTGACGGATAAATATATATATATATATACAAATAAATAGACTAATAGATAGATAGATAGATAGATAGACATACGTATAGATAGATAGGTAGAAAAATAGATAGATATACATATAAATAATTAGACAGATAGATATATTAACAAATAGATAGATATATAATTATATTGATAGACAGATAAGTAGACTGATAGATTAAAAGATAGTTATATAATTATACACATCGATAGATAGGTTATTAGATAGTTAGATACTTAGATAGTTAGACAAATAGATAGATAGATATATACACAGATAGATAGTTTTTCATATTGACACATTGAAAGATAAATGGATAGATAAATACATAGACAGATATGCTAGAGTATGCCCTAAAAGGTAATCATTAGATGATTCTTTTGGTACTTATGTATCATATCTTTTATGTAAATAGGCCTCATTTTATCATTATTATATTTATTTAGATTTGTGAAAATATTAGATTAATATAATAATGCCCTAGAGTGATATTTTCTATGGAATACTACTCTAAATTTTCCGAAGTCAAGTATTAATATTCAAGGAACATATTATACATTAAGACTAGTACAAGGTTAACTTATAAGAGATATTAAGTCAACAAATGAGTATATGTTAGATAACAAAAATTGAACTGACCTACTTTGAGAATGTTGCTTGGATTATTATATAAGTGTCATACATATTCTCATAGTGATTATTATTATCGATTGTCTTTTGACCTGGAGTCACTATAATTCCCTACATAAGGAGTTGTATACTTTAGATTCAATAAATGATACTTGTAACAAGGATGATTATAAAGTTGTTTACTAGGTATATAATAAATTGTGAATAGGGATATGATTTATGTAGATGGAATTTTTCCCTTCTATATAATGAAAATTATATCAGTTGGCCCCTTGATTGAGTAGGACTACTAAAATACATGGTCATGCTCAAATAAGTCAAAATGAGATTATAACTTAATAATTTAAGTTACTTTATTCAAAGATTAAGAAAGATATAGATTGATGTGAAGATGACATGATTCGTGCCACATATATCAATCTAGATATCATGGGAAAAGGACTAAGTCATACAATAAAATAAGTCACGAAATTAGAATATGTCGAATCTATTATATTTTCAACACTTTGGTAGCAATGATGTATTGCTAAATGCTGCTCATTGCTTGTTAATTTAAAATAAGATTTTAAAGTCACCAAAGACATTATGAAAATGTATTTATATTTGAAGTTCATTTTATTTTAGATAAATAAAAATAAATTGGGCCTGATCTTAAGTATGAAATTAGTTTTAAATATTAAGCTAATTGAATAAAAGAGTTTGGTCCAATTAGTAGATGTTTAGTGTTTCGACCTTTAAAATGAACCCAAATTTAAAGCACATGTTTCTCTCTTTTATTTAATGACACAACCTTTTAGAAATATGTGTCATTAATGACACGTCCTTTTACTAAATGACACTTAACATATTATAAATGAAACATCCTTTTTGTAAATGACACATCATTTTAGAAAGGTGTGTGAAAAAAAACCAAAGGTTTTATATTATGGGAGAGATAAAAAAATAAAGAAATAAAAAAGATAAGTTTATGTGGATAATGCTGGAGGCATGGACACTTGACTGTACTAGGATTCAACTGAACCATTTGGATTCATAAGTTATTTTTTCTACGCTTTAAATAGTAACATCCATGTGCAGTGTTTAATTGTATTCACTTGGATCATTGGTTGGTTCCTAGTCCACAACAAAATTATGAAATTAAAATTACTAGAACCCTAACAAGATAGACATATAGAAAGATTGGTAGTTAAAGAGATAGATATATAGATAGATAGATAGATAGATTAATATATAGATAGATAGACATATATATAAAAGATAAAAAATAGATAAGTAGATAGGGATAAAAGTAGAAAAGTAGATAGACAGATAGATAGATAAAAAAATAAATAGATAGTTAGATATATAGATAGATAGAAAGGTAGACAGATCAATATTCATATAGATAAAAAGATAGATAGACAGGTAGATAGGTCGATTTTCAGATACTTAGATAGATAGATAGACAGATATACAAAAAGACAAATAGATAGATATATAGATAGATAGAGAGATAAATAGATAGATAGACACATAGATGGATTGATAAATAGATAGACAGATAGATACATAGATAAATAGATAGACAAATAGATATATAGAAATATAGACAGATAAAAAAATAGACAAATAGAAAGATAGAAAAAAAGATAGATAGACATATAGATAGATAGACACATAGATGGATTGATAAATAGATAGACAGATAGATACATAGATAAATAGATAGACAAATAGATATATAGAAATATAGACAGATAAAAAAATAGACAAATAGAAAGATAGAAAAAAAGATAGATAGACATATAGATAGATAGATAGATAGACACATAGATAGATATATAGATATATAGATAGATAGATAGTAAAATTTTTATATAGACATATAGATAGATAGATAGACAGATAGATAGATATATAGATAGACAGATAAACAAAATAAAAAAACATATATACAAATAGATAAATATATAGATAGATAAATAGATAGTAAAAAGACAAATAGATAGAAAGATAGACAGATAGATAGACATGTATACAAATAGATATATAGACATATAGACAGATAAATAGATAGACATATAAACTAATAGAGTAATAGATAGATATGCAGAAAGAAAAATAGATAGGTAGATAGATAGATAGAAAGATTGACAGATAGACAAATATATAGATAGATAGATCGATTGAAAGATATATAGATAGATCGATATAAAGATATATTGATAGATAGATCAAAAGATATATTGATAGCTAGATCGATAGGTAGATTGATAGATATATATACAAAAATATAGATAGTCAGATATATAAAAATATAGATAGACAGAAAGATATATAGGTATATAGATAAATAGGCAGATAGATAAATAGACAGATAAAGAGATAGAAAAAAAGACAAATTAGTAGATAGGTAGATAGGAAAATAAATAGATAGACAGATATATTGATAGTCAAATAGATAGATTGTTAGATAGATAGATAGTCAGATAGATAGCTAGAAAAACATAAAGATAGAAAGATTGATAGATAGATAGATAGATAAATAGATAGATAGATATATACACATATAGATACATAGATAGATAGACTTATAGACTGATAGACTATTAGACTGATAGATAAAAATATAGTTATAAAGAAAGAAAGATAGATAGATATAAAAATAGATAAACATATCGAAACTTAAATATTTAGATGGTTAGACAGATAGATAGACAGACAAATAGATATATAGATAGATAGATAGATAGATAGAGAGTTAGAAAGATAGATAGATATACAGAATAAAGATATATTTATAGGATAATAGAAAGATAGACAATCGATATATAGATAGATCAGATAGATAGACAGATAACCATATATACATATAGACAGATATACAGATAGGGAGATAAAAAAATAAATAGAAGCATAGATAGATAAATAGACACATAGATAGATAATAAATATATAGATAGATAAATAAATAGATAGATTGATAGATTGATTAGATAATCAGAAAGTTAGATAGCTATAACGACTAATAGGTAGAAATATAGTCAGAAAGCTAGATAGATATAAAATTTATAGATAGATAATTAGATAGTTAGATGATTAGATAGTTAGACAGATAAATTGATTGATAGATTGATAAATTGATAGATAAGCATATAAACAGATAGATCGATAGTTACATAGACATAAAGACATTTACCCATATAGATAGATATACATATAGACATATAAATAGATATATTTATAGATATAAACACATAAATATATATAGACATATAGATAGATAGATAGACATATATATTGATAGACAGATAAACCTATAAAAAAATATATAAATATATAGATTGATAGAAAGACACAAAGATAGATAGACAGATAAACATATAAACAAATAGACATGTATAAAGATAGATTGAAAGACACATAAATAGGTAGATAAATAGATAGATAGACTAATAGTCTGATAGATTGGTTGACAAATAGACAGACACACAGACAGACAGATAGATAGATAGATAGATAGATAGATAGATAAACATATATAGAGATAGAGTGATAGATAGATAGATATACAAATAGACTGATAGATTGAAATATTATAGAGAGATATAAAGATAGACAAATATATATATATATATATATAGACTGATAGACATATATATAGATAGATAAATAGATAGATAGATAGATAGATAGATATAAAATATATAGATAGACATATTAATAGACATATAAATAAATTTATAGAAAGATAGATAGATAGATAGATATACAAATAGGCAAATAGATAGATAGATAGATAGACAAACAAACATACAGGTAGATAGATAGATAGTTAGAGAAATAATTAGATAGATTGATTAATAGATTAGCAGATAGACAGATAAACATATAAACATATAGATAGAGAGACTGATAGATAGAAACATAAATATATAGATAGATAGATAGACAAATAGATAGATCTATATATTGATAGATAGATAGACAAATAGCTAGATCAATAGATAGATAGATAGACAGATTGATATATTAATAAAAAGATATGTAGATAGATAGAGAGACATAGGTAGATAGATATGTATATAATCATACAGATATATAGATAGATAGATTAATTCCTACATAAATAGATAAACTAAAAGATAAATAAAAAGATAGATAGTTATAGTGATAGATAATTAGATATAAAGACAATTTGATAGATAAATAGATATATAGATAGAAAGACATCCAAAAAATTAGATAGACAAAGAGATAGAAGAATATACATATAGACAGATAGAAAAATAGATATATAGATAGATAGCTAGATAGAAAAATAGATAAATAGATAGAAAGATAGTAAGATATAAAGATAAAACAATATACAAATATATTGATAGATAGATAGAAAGATAGAATGATTGATAGTTAGATAGTCTGAAAATTAGATAGACAGATATATTGAAAGTTAGAAAAACAAATTGTTAGACACAAAGATATATAGACATAAACAAAGGTAGATATACAAATAGACATATTGACATATAGAAAGATATATAGATAGAAATATAGGCTAATAAATAGATAGTCTTATAGATAGATAGAGATATATATAGATATAGATAGATAGATAAATTGATAAAAAGTTATATAGATAGATAGACTAATATATAGGCAGAAAAATAGATGGATAGATACATAGATAGATAGGTTGATAGATAAATGATATATAGATAGAGAAATAGACAAATAGAAAGAACAATTTATAGACATGTAGTAAAATAGATAGATAGATAAATAGATAGAGACCTATAGATACATAGACACATAAACACAAAGACATATAAACACATAGACAGATAGATAGATAGATAGATAGATAGGGAGATGCAATGATTTATAAATAGACAAAGAGACTGATAGTTAGATAGAGAGCTAAACAGATAGACATAAAGTCATATATATAAATTCTCAGATAGACATAAAGTCATATATATAAATTCTCAGATAGACATATAGATATATAGATAGATAGATAGTCATATAAACAAATAAATAGATAGATAGATAGATAGATAGATAGAGAAATAGATATATAGACAAATCGGCATATAGATAGACATATAGAAAGAAAGAAAGATAGATAGATAGATAGGTAGATAGATACGCAAATAGACAGATGGGTAAATATAAAAAGATAGATAGATAGATAGATAGTTGACATATACACAAATAGATAGATTGACAAATTTATAGATACATAGACACAGTTTGATAGATAGATACCCATATAGAAAGACATAAATAAATAGATAGATAGATAGAATGTTTTATAAACAAATAGATAGAAATAAAAATAGATAAACATATAAAAAGATATATAGATATACAAATAGAATTATAGGCATATAAAGAGAAAGACAATTAGATAGCTAGACTAATAGATAGATAGTCTTATAGATAAATAGAAAGATATATAGATTGATAGATAGATAGACAAATATATAGATGGGGAAATATATATATATATATATATATATATATATATATATAGAAAGATAGATAAATAGATAGATAGATAGATATATAGATAAATAGATAGATATACAGACATATAGATAGATATATAGATAAATAGATAGTCATATAGATAGATAGACCGATAGATAGAAAGATTTTTAGACAAATAGATAGATAGATAGATACATAGATACATAGATAGATAAATACAAAAATGGATTTATAGATAGATAGATAGATAGATAGATTTATAGATAGATTGATAGGTAGACAGATAGACATATCGATAGATAGATAGATAAATAGATATATATATATATATATATATATGGATAATACATAGTTTCACAATTAGATTCATAGATTGACAAACATATAGAAAGATATATAGATTCTTAGATATATAAATAGATAGATAGAAAGATAGATTAAAACATAGATAGACATATAAAAAGATAGATAGATAGATAGATAAATAGACTAATAGATAGATAGATATATAGACCAATAGGTAGGTAGGTAGATAGATAGATAGATAGATAGATAGATAAATATATTTTTTTAAAGTTTGTTTATTATTTATATAGATAGATAGATAAATAGATAGAAAGATATACATATTGACATATAGGTAGATGAGTAAATAATTAGAAGGAAAGAAAGATAGATAGAAAGATAGATAGAAAGATCGATAGATAGACAGATATATAAATAGTTACATAGACAGCTAGATAGATAGTTAGATATGAAGAAAGAAAGATAGATAAATACACTGATAGATATTTATAAAGATATTTAGAGAAATAGATAGAAAAATTATAGATAAAAAATAGAATTACAGATATATAGACTTATGGACTAATAGACTCAAAGAATGATAGATAGAAAAATAGTAAGATTATTAGATATATAGAAAGATATACAAAAAGACACTTAGATAGTTATACAAATAGATAGTTAGACACAGCTAGAAAAAAAATTATAAATTGGTAGATAGATAGAAAAATAAACATATATATATATATATATCGATAGTCATATAAATCGATAGATATTTAGACAAATAAATAGATAGATTATAGATAAACAAATTGACTTATAGATAGATAGACTGATAGACAAATAGACTAATAGAATGAGAGATAGATAGATAGTTAGATAGATAGAGAGAAAGATATATGAACAATTACATAGTTAAACAAATAGATAGTTTGACACATATAAGATAACAGATTGATAAATTTTCAGATAGATAAATAAACAAATAGACATATACATATAAACACTTATAGATAGATATAAATAATGACAAATAGATAGACACTTAGAAAGATAGTTAGATCTTGAGATATTCAGATAGATAGATAAACAAATATACATTTGACAGATAGATAGACATATATATATATATATATGGATATAAAGAGAGATAGATAGATAGATAGATAGAGTGATAAATAGATAGAAAGACTAAAAAATTGATTGACATATAGATTGATAGATAAATAAATAAATAGAAATATAAGTATATATATATTGATTGATTGGATGAATGATAAATAGATAGATAGACATATATACACATAGAATGATAGACATATAGTCAAATATATAGATTTATAGAGAGATAGACAGATATACAAATAGACAAATAAACAGACAAATATATAAATAGATAGAAACATAGTTATATAGTTAGACGGATATGCAAATAGATAGTTTATAGTTAGATAGATAGATAGATAGATAAATAGATACAAAGATTTACATATTGATAGATTGAAAAATACATAGAAAGAGATAGATAGATATATAGATAGTCAAATAGACAAATAGATAGATAGAAAGATAGACAAATAGTAAGATATATAATAAGAGATAAATAGATAAACATAGATATATTCTGATAGATAAATAGATAAGAGATACATATATAGATAGATAGATAAATAGAATGATAGAAGAGAGACTAAAAGACTAATAGGTTGAAAGACGGATAGACAGAAAGACAGTGAGAAAGTTAGATAGATAGATAGTTAAACAATTAGTAAATTAGATAGTTAGACAAATAGATAGATAAACAAATTGATAGATTGATATGTATACAGATATAGAAATAGTCAAATATACATATACACATATTGATATATTAACAAATAGATAGATGAACAGATAAACACATAGAATGATAGATAGAGAGATAAAGAAATATACTTATAGATAAATGGAAAAATATACATATACACAAATTGATAGATAGATAGTTAATTAGATAGATAGATAAATAGAAAAATAGTTATATAGATAGATATTTTGATTGACTGATAGAGTAATATATTTGATTGACAGATAGATAGATAGATAGATATAAATATATAAATATAAATATATATATATATATTTATTTATTTATTTATTTATAGATAGATAGATTAATTTAATGATAAATAGATTGATAAATATGCAAATAGATAGATAGATAGACTTATAGATAGACATATAGATAGAATGATAAACATAAACAATTAGAAAGATAAATAGATAGATATTTAGATAGATAGATATATAAATAGATAATCAAAAAGATAGAAACATTTATAGATAGATACATAAATATATAGATAGATAGGTAGGTAGATATACAGGTAGATAGATAGACAGATAGATAGATGGAAAGATACATAGAAAAATACATAGATAGACAAATAGAATGATAGATAGATAAACAAATTGACCATTAGATTGATATATGATAAACAAGTGGAAAGATAGAAAGATAGGTATAATGATAGATATATAGATAGACATATATGCAAATAGATAGATAAATAGATAGATAATAGATATAAAGATAAATAGATATAAAATAGATAGATAGATTAATAGATATATAGATAAATATATAGATAGATAGAGAGATAGGAAGATCAGTTTATAGATAAAAAAAATTGACTAGTCACAGAAAAAGATAGATAGAAAAATATATAGATAAATAGATTGATTGATAAATAGATACACAAATAGATATATAGATATATAGACAAATACACTGAAATACTAATAGACTGAAAAATAGATATAAAGTTATATAGTTATATAGAGAGACAATTAGACATTTAGATTATTAAGCAGATAAACAAATAGATAGATTGATAGACTGATATATAGATTTTTATTGATTGACTGATTCATAAATATATATATAGATAGATAGATAGACAAACAAATATACAAATTGATAGAAAGATAGATTGATAAATAGACAAATAGATTACTAGAAATATAGATGGATAGACAAAATGAAAAATCAATAGATAAATAGACAAATAGATAGATAAATAGAAAGATAGATAAATATATATACAGATAGATAGATAAATAGATAAAAAAATTGATAGATAAGAAGATAAATAGATACATTGATAGACAGATCAGAGATAAAGTGATATATAGA
The DNA here is from genome assembly GCA_029783825.1 of Sapria himalayana. Lineage (NCBI taxonomy): Eukaryota > Viridiplantae > Streptophyta > Magnoliopsida > Malpighiales > Rafflesiaceae > Sapria > Sapria himalayana. The sequence goes on along the minus strand of JAREIK010002282.1, from coordinate 959,796 downwards.
CTGATAGACAGATAGATCGATAGATAAATAGATAGACAAATATATCTATCCGTGTTTATCTGTCAATATATTTTCTTTCTATATCTCTCTATCTATCTATCTATTATCTATATGTCTATCCATGGGTATATCTATCTTTCTATCTATTTGTCTATCTATCTATCTATCTATTTGTCTACCTATTTTTCTATATTTAAATTAATATATCTATCTGTCTATATATCTTTCTATCTTTATATCTATCCGTATATATATTTGTTTATCTATATGTTTATCTACATATCTATATATCTATTTATTTATCTAACTATATATTTGTCTATCTATTTATATATTTATCAATCTATCTATTTATCTATCTATCTATCTATTTGTCTATCTATCTATCTATCTATTTGTGTATCTATCTGTCTAATTATCTTTGTATCAATCAATCGATCTATATGTCTATCACTCCATCTATCAATCTATGTATCAATTAATATATCAATCTAATTATCAATATGTCTATCAGTCTATTTATAAATCTAACTAACTAACTATCTATCTATTTGTCTATCTATCTATCTATCTATTTATCTATATCTCTATCTATCCATTTATCTATGCGTCTATCTATTAATCTATCTTATTATTTCTTAATCAATTAATCTATCTATCTATTTCTTTATCTATCTATCTTTTTATTTTTTTTGATTTATCTATATATCTATCATTTCTCTATCTAACAATCTATAAAACTATATTTCTATATGTTTGTCAATCAATATAGCTATCTATCTAACTAATTATTTGCTAAAATATCTATCTATCTATCAATTTATCTAAATATCTATCTATTTATCTATTTATCTATCTATTTATATAATAATCTAATTATCTATCTATAGATCTATCTATATATCTATCTATTTACCTATAAATCTAATTTTCTATCTTTTAATCTATCTTTTTATCTAGATATGTATTTATTTATTTTTCTATCTATCTATATATATATATATATATTTGTTTATCTAATGCTTATTATCTTTCTATCTATCTATATAATTATTAATCTATTTATTTGTCAATTTGTCTATTAATCAAACTATGCAACTATCTATTTTTAAATCTATCTACCTATCTATCTGTCTATCTATCTATGAATCAATCAATATATCTATCTATATATCTATCTATATGTGTGTGTGTGTGTGTGTGTATCAGACTTTCTATCTATTTTTCTCTCTATCTATCTATCTTACTATCTTTCTATTTATTTATCTATCATTATATCTATCTATTTATTATTCTACCTATTCTATATATATCTGTCTATCACTTTGTCTATCTATCTTTCTATTTAGTTTCTATAAGTCTATTTATTTGTTTATCTATATATCTATCTATTTGTCTATCAATTTGTATATATATTTGTCTATCTATCTATCTATATGTCATTATTTATATCTATCTATGTGTCTATCTATCTATCTACCTATATGTCTATATACATATCTATCTATCTATTGTCAATATATCACTCTATCTAACTATCTATCAAATTATCTATTTGTCTATTTATATGTGTATCTATCTATCTATCATTCAAGCTGGCTATCTTTCTATCTATATATCTATCTATTTATCTATCTATGTATATATCTATCTATCTATCTATCTATTTATCTCTTTATATATTTAATTGCTTTCTACCTATCTATCTTTCTATTTATCTATTATCTATCTGTCTATCTATTTGTATATCTATCTTTATATCTATCTATCTATCTACATATTTATTTGTCTACCTATTTTTCTATATATTATTCAATCTATCATTCTGTGTATTTGTCTTTCTATTTTTCTATCTATTTGTCTATATATTTGTTTATATATACTTTTATCTACCCTTCTATCAACTATCTATTTATCTATCTAAAAAATTATCTGCCTATTTATCAATCAATCAAACTATCTATCTATATATTTATCTATTTGTCCCTCTATCTATCTATCTGTCTGTCTGTCTGTATAGCTATCTTTCACCCTATTTGTTTATTTATCTATCTAATTATCTTTGTATCAATCTAATCTATCTATATATTTATCAATATATCTTTCGTTCTAATGATCAATGTCAATCAATCTATTTATCAATCTGACTATCTATCTATTTAACTATCTATTTGTTTATATATATCTATCTATCTATATGTGTATCTTTTCATTTATCTATACATCTATCTATTTATCTATCTTTATATTTGTCAATCAATCAATCAATCTATATCTGTATCTCTATCTATATTTTCAATTATCTATCTATATATCTATCATTATGTCCTATCTAATTATCCTTAAATCTATCTATCTATTTTTCATTCAATCTAGCTATCTATCTAACTACTTATTTGTCGATATATATATCTATCTATCTAACTATTTTATCTATC
>JAREIK010002282.1:872612-952858 GCA_029783825.1 Sapria himalayana | reverse complement strand
TTTCTATCTATCATTATATTTTTATGCTATATCTTATTTATCTATATTATCTTTTATCTATCTAACTCTCTATCTATCTATCTATCTATTTACAATCTATTTATCAATCTATCTATGAATCTTGTATCATTTTTTCTATCCAACTATTTAAATATCTATCTACTATTTGTCTATTTATTTGTCTATCTCTCTATTTTATTATCTATATAGTTAACTATCTATTTATCTGTTTTATCTATCTATTATCATTCTATCTATCATTCTATCTATCATTCTATCTATATCCTATCAATCTCTATCTATCTATGTCTATCTAACTGTGTATCTATCATGTATATCTATCTGTTTCTCTTTCTATTTATGTGTCTAGCTATCTATCTTTTTATCTATTTGCCTATCTTTATGTCTATCTATGTGTCTATTAATCTATCTATCAAATTTTTCATCACACTTTCTATCAATCTATCTTTCAATCGATCTATCTTTCTTTCTTTAAATCTTTAATACTTTTTCTCTATCTATTTGTTTATGTATCTGTATATATATATCAGTCTGTCAATTTATCTATCTATCTATATTTTTATTTATTTTGTTATATATATATATATATATATATATATATATTTCCTCGCTATCTGTATGTCTATTTCTTTATCTATTTAACTGTCTATCTAACTATTTATTTTCTTTCATTTATCCATCTATCTCTCAATATATCTATCTTTTTATCTATCTTTTTATTTGCCTATCTATTTGTGTACCTATCTACATATCTATATGTCTTTCTATCTGTTTGTATATCTATTTATTCCACTATCTATTTATCTTGCTTTTGATTTGTCTATCAATTAGTCTTACAATCTTTCTTCCAATTTATCTATTAATCTATCTATCCAACTATCTATATATATGTCAACATTTCTATCTATCTATTTGTCTATTTGTCTATCTATCTATCTATTTGTCTATCCATCTATCTGTCTATATGTTTATCAATCTCTTTTTTATCTGTCTTTCTATTTGTCGATCTATATGTTTATTTATCTATAAATATATATATATATATATCTATATTTAACTATCTATCTATCGATATGTCTTTCTATCAGCCTATCTATCTGTTTATTTACCAGTCTATATATATATATATATATATATATATATATATATATATATATATATATATATATATATATATATATCTATCTATATATATATCTATATGTCTATATATCTATTAATCTATTATTATATCTAACTATCTATTTGTCTATCAGTCTTTCTATTTATTTGTCCATCTATCTGTCTATATTTTTTTATAATAATCTATCTATCTATCTATCTATCTATATGTCTATCTATATTTATATCTATCTCTGACTATCAATCTATCTATCAATTTGTTTATCCAACTTTTTATCTATTTGCATAACCATCTATCTACCTGTCTATCTATCTATCTAGATGTCTATCTAGCTATCTATCTTTTTGTCAAACTTTTTATCTATCTATCTTTATATCTATCTATCTATCGATCTAACTATCTATATATTTGTATATCTATCTATCTAGCTATCTATCTGTCAATATATATTTATCTATCTATCTATTTTCTATCTATTTTTCTATATTTCTATCTATCTATGTATCTATTTATCATCTATCTATCTATCTATCTGTCTGTCTATCAATATTTTATAAATTTGTATATCAATCTAACTTTCAGTCTATCATTTAATCTATCTTTCTATTTGTCTGTTTATGTTTATATCTATCTGTCTATCTATCTGTCTATGTATATATCAATCTATCTATCTATTTATCTATCTACATATCTATCTGTCTATCTATCTATCTCTGTATATATATATTTATCAATATATATATATATATATATATCTGTCTATCTATCTTTCTTTTTATCAATCAATCTATTGGTCTATGAATCTATCTATTTATCTATCAATCTTATATCAATCAGTCTATTGATCTATCTATCTATGTATCTATATTTTTATCTATCTATCTATCAGTTAAATAATCAATATATATATATATATATATATATATATATCAAACTATCTTTCTGCCATTATATTTGTTTATCTATTTGTATTTCTATCTATTTATCTATCTATCTATTTAACTAACTATCTGTCTATATATTATTCTATCTATCAATCTATATATCTCTTGATCTAATTTTCTATCAATCCATCTATCTATTTATCTTTCAATCTATCAATCTATCTATCTATCTATGTTATCAATCAATCAAAATATCTATCTATATATGTATATGTATATCTATTCATCTCTCTATCTGTCAATAATCTATCTATCTATCAATTTGTTTATCTATATGTCTACCTATCTTTCTATCAATTTGGTTATCTATATGTCTACCTATCTTTCTATCAATCTTTATATCTATTTGTCTACGTATCTATCTATCTATCTATTTGTCTATATATCTATATATCTATATATCTATATATCTATTTGCCTATCTTTCCATCTTACTATTTTTTTATCTATCTATCTATCTACCTACCTATCTATCATTCTTTCTATTTATCTATCTATAAATCTGTATAATAATATATCTATCTATTTATCTATTTATTTGTCTATTTATTTATCTATCTAGATGTCTATCTAGTTATCCATCTATCTATCTATTAATCTATCTAATAATCTATATATTTATCTATCTATGAATCATTCTATCAATCTTTCTATAATTCTATATTTCTATCTTTCTATCAATCTCTATATCCCTTTGTCTATTAATCTTTCTATCTATCTATTATCTATTTTATATCTTATATCTTTATATCTTTCTATCTATCTATCTATCTATTTTTCTATCCATCTATCTATCTATTTATTTGTATATCTATCTGTGTATCTATTTGTATATATATCTATATAGCAATCTGTCTATCTATTTTTCTATATATATATATATATATATCTCTCTCTATCTATATGTCTATCTTTATGTCAATCTATCTGTCTATCTATATATATCTAATAATATGTATATTAAACTATCTATCCAACTTATCTATCTATCTATCTGTAAATCAATTTGTCTATATGTTTGTCTATCTATCTATCTTTTTTTTTCTATTTGTCTATCTATTTATATATCTATATGTCTACCTGTCTAGCTATCTATCTAAATTTATAACTATATATTTATCGATTGATCTATCTATATATTAGTCTATCACTCTATCTTTCAATATCTCTATCAATCTATCTATAAATCTATCTATCAATCTGACTATCACTCTATCTATCAGTCTGTCTTTCAATTTGTGTATCAAAATGTCTATTACTCTATCTATCAATCTGTCTATAAATCTAAATATCAAACTATCTATCTATCAGTCTATCTATATTTCTATCCATATGACTTTTTGTTTATTTATCTATCTATATGTCTATCTATCTGACTATCAATTTGTCTATCTTTTTGACTATCTATTTGTCTAGCTATATGTCTGTCTGTCTACTTATCTAGTTATCTAAATATTTGTCTATATATCTATCTATCTATCTATCTAACTTTCTATTTGTCTATTTGTATATATGTTTGTTTGTCTGTCTATATATTTATGTATCTGTATGGATGTCTATCTATTTGTCTATCTATCTATAGGTCGGTTTGTCTATCTATCTATCTGTTTGTCAGTCGGTATGTCTATCTGTCTAGCTGTCTATCAGTCATTCATTCTGTCTATCTATCTGTCCTTCTATTCGTCTATCTATCTTGCAATCTGCCAAACTATCAGCATACGTGACTATCTATCTACCTAACTATCTATCTTTTTGAATTTTTGTCTACCTGACTGACAATCTGTAAATCTATCTGTATGAGTAACTCTCTATCTATCTATTTGTGTGTTTGCCTATCTTTTTATATGTCTTTCTATTTGTCTATCTATTGGTTAGTATATCTTTTAGTCGGTCTATCTGATAGTTTATTAGTGTGTTAGTCTAACAGTCTATCAGTCTATTAGTATGTCTATATGTTAGTATGTCAGAATGTTAGTATATCAATTTGACAATCATTTAGTCGGTCTAAATGTTTATCTGTCTGTGTCTATGTGTCTATGTGTCTATCTATGTATATATCTATCTCTCTATCTCTCAATATCTATATATCTCTATCTATCTATCTCTCTATCTTTCTATTTCACTATCTCTTTATCTCTTTTACTCTCTATCTATCTATTTCTTTATCTTTCTATCTTTCTATCTTTCTATCTTGCTTTCCCTCTATCTTTATATCACTCTAGATCTATATCTTTCTATTTCTATATCTTTCAATCTCTATATATCTTTATTTCTTATTTATTTATCTCTCTATCTTCATATCTCTCTAGCTATTATCTCTCTATTTTTATATCTTTCTATCTCTATATATTTATATCATTATTTTTATCTATTTATCTATATATATATATATATATATATATATATATCTCTCTCTCTCTCTATCTTTCTACCACTCTAAATTTTTATCTCGCTATCTAACAACATACCTATCTGCCTAGCTAACTACCTACCTAGTTGTATGTGTATCAATCTATATGTCTACCTACATATCTATCTGTCTATTTGTCTATCTTTCTATTTCTCTTTTTGTCATTCTATTTATCTGTCTTTATGTCTCTCTATCTCTCTGTATGTCTCTCTTTCTCTCTAACTATCTCTTTATCTATCTTTCTAACTCTCTAATTGTATTTCTATATATTTTTCTATCTCTCTATCTATCTCTCTAACTATAAGTCTATCTATCTATATACTTATATGTCTATCTATCTATGTCTTTTTGTCTATCTATCTATCTATGTCTTTTTGTCTATCTATCTATCTATTTATCTGTCTAACTATCTATCTGTCTATGAGTCTATCTATCTATCTATTTGTTTATCTATCTTTCACCCTATTTATCTATCTATCTAATATCTATATCTAATCATGTCCATCTATTTATCTATATATCTATCTATCTGTCTATCTATTTATTTATCTATCTATGTGTTTATTTGTCTATTTGTCTATCTGTCATTCTATCTTTATGTCTATCTATATTTGTGTCTATATGTATATTTGTATGTTTATCTATCTTTTTATCTATCTATCTATCAATGTATCTAATTATATATCTATTAATCTGTCTGTTAATCTATCTTTCTATCTTTCTATCTGTCTAAAAGTCTATCTATATATAAATCTATCTATCTGTGTATGTGTTTATTTTTTTATTTGTCTATCAATCTATGTCTCTTTATCTATCTATCAAACTATATATTTGTCTATATATCTATTTTTCTATCTATATATCTTTATATTTGTCTATTTTTTTATTTATCTATTTGTCTATCTTTATTTTTGTTTATATGTCTATCTGTATATATGCATATCTACATATCTCAATATCTATCTATATGTCTATCTATATATCTATATATATGTCTGTATGTCTATATATTTATCTTTCATTTATCTATCTTTTTATCTATCTATATGTCTATATGTCTATCTATATATTTATCTATCTATCTATATATTTTTTACAATCTATCTATTTTTTTCTATCTATTTGAATATATGTTTATCTATCTATCTATCTATTTATCTGTGTTTAACTGAATATCTGTCTTTCTAATATTTGACTATCTTTATATCTATCTACCTGTCATTTGTTTATTTGTAATTTTGTCTATCCATCTGTCTATTTATGTATCTATCTATATATCTCTTTATCTATTTATCTATCTACCTGTCTATATATCGATATATGTATCTGCCTATCTGTATATATGTCTTTTTCTCAATCTATCGATCTATCTATTGATATATCTATATTCCTATTTGTCTATCTATCTATCTGTCTATATGTCTATCTATTTATCCATCTATCTATGCATTTGTCTATTTATGCATCTATCTATCTATTTATTTTTCTATCTATCTATCTGTCTATCTTTTTGTGTATCTTTTTAACTATCTATTTATCTATCTATCTTTTTGTCTATCTATGTATTTGTCAATCTATCAATTTATAAATCTATGTATTTGTATATCTTTCTATTTGTCTATCTATCTAGCTATTAAATTTTATAAATTCATTTATGTCTACCTATTTATCTATGTTTCTATCCATTAGTCTATTAGTCATCAGTCTATCTATCTATTTATATATAAAATTCTATTTATCAATCTTTCTCTCATTATTTATCTACATAACTATCTATTTATATCTATATCTGTACATCTGCATTTTTGTCTATCTATCTATCTATTTGTCTATCTACTTATCTACCTAAATATGTATGTATCTTTCTTTCTATATTTTTATTTGTCTATCTATCAATTTGTCTATCTATCTATTCCATCTATTTATTAATCTATTTATCTATATGCATATTTATCTATCTATCTTTTTGTCTATCTTTCTAACTATATATATATATATATATAGTTATCTATCTATATTTCTATATGTTAATCTCTCTATCTCTTTATCTCTCTATCTATCTATTTAGAAATCTTCTATTTGTATACATGTTTATATTTTTATCTATCTATCTAACTGTCTATCTATCTATATATATGTCTATCTATCTAACTGTCTATTTGTGTTTCTATCTATCTATGTTATATGTCTGTTGTCTATCTATCTGCCTTTCAGTCTGTTAGTATGTCAGTTAGTTAGTCTATTAGTTTGCATGTCTATTAGTTTATTAGTTTGCCAGTCTATCAGTCTATCTATCTTTATTTCATTCTGTCTATCTTTTTGTCTGTCTATGTTTGTATGTGTCCATCTATCTTTCCCTCAATCTTTCTATCTATTTCTCTCTCTGTCTATATATCTTTTTATCTATCGTTCTATATCTATTTTTCCTATCTCTTTATCTTTCTACCTACTTAAGTACCTACCTAGATACCTACCTACCTTGCTATCTATCTATCTACTATCAATTTGTCAACCTATCTATTAGTATACCTACTATCTATCTATCTTTTTATCTCAATCTCTCTGTATATATTTATGTATATCTATCTTTCTATCTACCAATTTGATTATTTTTCTATTTGTCATCCTATATGTCTGTTTATCTGTCTGTCTATCTATCTATCTTTTTATAAATATATCTATCTATTTATCTGCCTATCTATCTAATTATCTATCTATTTGTCTATCTATCTATATGTATATCTATTTGTCTACAATCTATCTTTCTATTTGTCTATCAATTTGTCTTAAATTAATCAATACATACATATATAAATATAAATAAATAAATATATAGATGTATATATATATATATATATCCGTCTATATGTCAGTCTATCTATTCTTCTATATGCCTATTTGTTTGTGAATCTATCTTTTTATGTTTCTATCTACCTATCTGTCAGTTAGTAGGAGAGTCAGTGTGTCTATCAGTTAGACTTTGTGTATCCATTTGTTTGTTTATCTTTCTATATATCTTTCTGCTTGACTATATGTATGCTGATTGTCTATCTTTCTAACTATTTGTTAGCCTGACTATTTGTCTACCTAACTATCTATCTGCTTGTGTGTTGATCTATCTATTTGTCTATCTGTTAATTAATCTTTTTGTGTGTCTGTTTGTCTATCTTTCTATCTATCTATCTATCTATCTTTTTATCTGTATATTTGTATTTCTCTCAGTCTATATGTCTATTTTTTAGTCTATTAGTCTGTTTGTTAGCAAGTCTATTAGTCATTTAGTCTGTTAGTCTATTAGTTTGTCAATGTACCAGTCAGTCAATTAATTAGTTAGTCTATCAGTCAGTTAGTCATTTAGTCTATCTATCTATCTATCTATCGATGTGTCTATCTATCTATTCATCTATATATCTATCTTTCTATCTCTATATTTATCTATCTCTATACCTCTCTATCTCTCCATCATTCCATCTCTATATCACTTTATTTCACTATCTAACTATCTCTCTATATCTCTATCTCTATATCTTTTTATCTTACTATCTATCTATATCTCTATCTATCTATCTACAATCTCTCAATCTCTTTATCTCCATTTCTCTTTATCTATATATTTCTATTTTATTTTTGCCTCTATCTATTTATCACTTTATCTTTCTATCTCTCTATCTCCCTTTATATATATATATATCTCTCTCTCTCTCTCTATCTCTTTATCTCTCCATCTCCTTGTCTATCTCTCAATCTCTCAAACTCTCAATCTTTCAATCTTTTAATCTCTCTATTTCTTTATATCTCTATCTCATTTTCTCTCAATCTTATAACCTCACTATCTCTCTATTTTTATACCTACCTACCTATGTACTTATCTACATACCAATCTAGCTATATAACTATCTCTCTATCTACCTACATACATATAAATCTATCTATCTATCTTTTTATCTCTCTATTTATCACTCTTCCTGTCTCTCTATCTATCCCTGATCTATGTGTCTGTATTTTTATCTATTCATCTATCTCTCTATCTTTCAATCTATCTATCTAACTAACTATCTATCTGTCTATTTTACTATCTATCTATTTATCTATATGTCTATCTGTCTATCTGTCTATTTGTTTATCTGTCAATCTATCTATTTATTTATCTATCTATCTGTCTATATAATTATGTATCTATCTATTTGTCTATCTGAGTATCTATCTATTTGTCTATCTAGCTATCTATCTACCTAATAGTCTATTTATCTATCTTTCTAAATGTCTACTATCTATCAATCTATCTATTTATCTTTTTATTTCTTTATATTTTCTTGACTATCTTTCATTCAGTTTTTTGTTTGTCTATCTGTCTTTTTTCCTGACAATCTATATGCTTGGCTACCTATGTTCCTGACTATTTGTCTGCCTGACTTTTTGTATACCTGACTATCTATCTGTCCATCTGCCTATCTATCTATTTGTTTGTCTATTTGTTTGTCAACATTTCTGTCTATTATTCTATTTGTCTGTCTGTTTATTAGTCTTTTTGTCAGTCTATCTATTTGTATTCAGTATGTTAGCCTTTTAGTTTGTCAGTCTATTAGTCTATTAGTCTAAAAATCTGTTTGTATGTCAGTCTATAACTCAGTCAATCAGTTAGTCAATTAGTGAGTTAGTTATTATGACTATCTATCTGTCTATCTATCTATTTGTCTATATGTCTATTCATCTTTCTGTCTATCTTTCTATCTATGTATCTCTCTTTCTATCTATCTTTCTATCTCTCTATCTATATGTATCTTTATCTCACTATCTCTCTGTCTCTATATCTCTCTATCTCTTTCTCTATCTATCTCTCTATATCTCTATCTCTCTATCTTTGTAACTCCATATCTCTCTATCTTTCAATTACTCTATCTCTTTCTATCCATATCTATTTATTTCTTTTTCTTTCTATCTCTCTCTATCTCTCAATCTCTTTTTCTATCCTTCTATCTATGTACTATCTCTTATCTCTCTATCTTCCTCTATATCTCTCAATCTCTAAATCTCAATATATCTTTCTCTTTATATTTTATCTCTCTATCTCTTTATCTCTCATTCTCTTTACCTAACTAACTACCTACCTAGCTTGTTATCTATCGATCTATCTATCTACCTTCCTATCTATCTATTTATCTCTCTCTCTATCTATATTTCTCACTATCTGTCTCTCTATCTGTTTCTCTGTCTCTCTATCTATATTTATGTCTATTTGACTATCTCTCTATCTCCCAATCTAACTATCTAATAATCTATCTATCTATATGACTATCTATCTATCTATTTGTCTGTCTGACTATCTATATAACTATCTATCTATCTATATGTCTGTCTATCTATCTATTTATCTATTTATCTATCTTACTACATACCTATGTGTCAATCAATTAATCTATCTATCTATTTATCTATTTATCTATCTATCTATATATCTATCTACTATCTATCTATTTATCTATCTATCCATCTCTCTATCTATCAATCAATCTATCTATTTATCTATCTTTCTCTCTATATCTTTTGACTATTTTTGTATCTATCTATCTATCTATCAATATGTTTATCTATATATCTATTTTATCTATCTATCTATCTATCTGTCTGTCTGTCTGTCTAATTATCTATTTGTCTATCTATCTATTTGTCTATTTGTCTATCTATTCATTTGTCTTTCTACATTTCTGTCTATTTATTAATTTGTCTATTTGTCTATCTTTCAATATGTCTATCTGTCTTTTTTGTCTATCTATATGTCTATCTATCTATCTATAAATCTATTTATCTATCTATATGTCTATTTGTCTATGTGTTTATATGTTTCAATCAATATATCTATTTATTTATCTATCACTCTATTTTTTTGTATATATATATCTGTCTCTCGGTTAATTAATCTATCTATCTATCTATTGGACTATTTTTTGAATTATCTATTTATTTATCTTTGTATCTGTCTATCTCTATATATGTCATTTGTATATCAATTTAGCTATTTATATGCCAATCTATATATCTATCTATATGTTTATCTATATAACAACCTTTCTTTCTTTATATCTATTTGTATATCTAACTATTTGTATATTTGTCTATTAGTCTATCTATATATCTATATATTTTTGTTTATGTATCTATCTTTCTATGTCTATGTATGTACTTGTATATATAGTTATCTACCTGTCTATCTAACTATTTATCAATCTATGTATATTTCCAGTTATTTGTCTATCTACTATTTGACTATCTGTCAATCTATTTATCTATCAATTGTTTACCTACCTTTTTGTCCATCTATTTTTCTATTTGTCTATCTATCTATCTATATATCTATCTATATATCTATATATCTATCTATTTATCTCTCTCTCTGTCTATATATATATATATCTAAGTATTCATCTAACTATGTATTTGTGTATCTATTTATTTTTTTATTTGTATATCTATCTATTTATTTTTGTATCTATCTTCATATTTATCTATCTATGTATCTATCAATCTATCAATCTATAAATATATGTCTCTATATATCTATCTAAATGATCCATCTAACTATATAACTTTATCTGTCTATTTATTTGTCAATCTACTTATTTTTTTAAATACATATTTGTCTATCATTCTATATTTTTATCTACCTATCTATCTATATGTAAATCTATCTATCTATAATTATATTTGTGTATATATATATATATATCTGTCTATCTCTTTATCTTTTAATCTATCTATTTGTCTATCTATCTATCTTTCTATCAATTTATCTATCTGTCTATGTCTATATATATATATATCTATCTATCTATCTATTTATCTGTCTATTTGTGTATCTACTAGTCTCTTAGTTTTTCTTTCTTTCTGTCTATCTGTGTTTATATAACAGTTTATTTATCTATTAGTCTGTCAATTTGTTATTCTCTCAGTCTATCAGTCAATATATATATATTTCTTTTTATCTTTCTGTTTGTCTATCTATCAATCAATCTATCTTTCTATCTTTCTAACTCTCTATCTCTATATAACTTTCTTTCTTTATCTATCTATCTCTTTATCTCTCTATTTCTCTATCTCTCTATGTTTCTATTACTCTATCTCTCTTTCTATTTATCTCTATATCTTTATCTATCCATCTCTCTATTCCTATATCTCTATATATCTTTATCTTCCTTTCTTTCTTTTTTCTACTTCTATTTCCATCTACCTCTCTATCTCTTTCTATCTACTTGCTTACTTGCCTACCTACATACACACCTACCTAGCTATCTGTTTATTTATTTATTTGTCAACCTATCTATTTGTCAATTTGTCTATCTCACTATTTGTCGATGTGTCTATAAGTCTCTTTTTCTCTTTGTCTATCTGTTTGTCTGTTATATGTATTTTGTCTATCTTTTATCTCTACATCTCCAAATCTCTTTATATATCTATCTGACTATCTATTGATCAATCTATATGCCTATCTGACTATCTATCAAATATATGTTTATCTATCTTTATATCTATTTATATGTTTATCTATCTATCTACCTATCTATATGTCTATTCATCTATATGTCTACGTGTCTATCTATTTATCTATCTATTTTTCTATCATTCTTTCTATTTTTTTATCTATCTATCTATCTATATATCTATCTATCAACCTCTCTATCTGTCTATATATCTGTTTGTCTAAATATTTATTTGTCTATTTATTGATATGTCTATTTGTAGATCTATCTGTCTGTCTATCTTTCTATTTATTTATCTATCTATCTATCTAGCTGTCAATCTGTCTATCTATCTGTTTGTCTACCTGTATAACTATCTATATGTATTATTTTTTAACTATCTATTTATCTACTTGTCTAACTGTATATCTATCTAATTTTCTATCTATCTATAAATATATATTTTATCTATTTATCTATGTCTAAGTGTCTAACAATCAAACTATCTATTTGTATATTAGTCTAACTCTATATTTGTCTATACCTATGTGCCTATATGTCGACCTATCTATCTATCTATTTATCTATCTATCTGTTTTAATCATATTCCTCCTATCCTAATTATGCTTTTGACCTGCTGATCAAGCACACAAAACCAAGGACACAATTGCTAGAGTATATCTACTTTCTAACCAGCATGTGCTTCTTCCTTGCAAGCTGTTTGATCATCATCATATAGCATGCCAGACATTCTGCCTAGTATTGTACAGCACATACACTTCAAGCAACCATAACAGAATATGTATTGACTAAATCCACCATTGACCCCTTTTACATCCTTATTGAGATAAATAAAACAAGCATATTCTGCTTGCAGTGAATCTTCTTGTATTTGCCATATCATCCTAGATTTAGTGCATTTTCACCAAGCTTCATTTGCCTTTGATTGTATCCAATATTTATAAACCATGGCAGCTTCAACACTCCTCTCATCGCGCCAAGCTCTCCTTCCATCGACATCTAGCTAAGATAACCAACAAACAAAGTTCTCAAGACATGTCATTTCATAATCTAATTACCTTTTAAAACCACTTGGAGCCAGGATGCTATTCCTTATCTGCATATATATATAGAATGAGAAAACAAGGAGCACTTACACCTTTGGGTTCTCTTGGTCCTTGACTGTTTTCCTCCTGTTGTATAGGCACGAAACAAAAACAAAAGTCCAGAATTGAATATATTGAATAATTACAAACCTTTTCACCTTGTTAGGCTCCCCTCAGGATCAGGGAGACTTCTTTTGCCATTAATCCTTCACCTGGACTTATAACAGTAGTAAGTATGCGTTAGTAAAAAACTTGGCCCTTTCTAGGGCAAGAATTTTTGCCCTATCTAGGGCAGATATTCGTCTCAATATTTATATGTATATAGGTTCCTCCCTTTTTTTAATCTCTAGTTTCTTTTATTCTGATATATGGAAATTCAATTTTGTCCAGTTATATCAAACAATAAAACCTATCGGGTACCCTATCCCCCTCAAATTCTTGTGCTCCTTTTTTCCTTCCTTCTACGGCTAATTTATCCGCCAGTGCATTAGCTTTTCTATATATATGTTTTATTTGTCCTTTTATTTCTATTAAGGTCTTTCTAATGTTATCAATATTTTCTTCAAATTTCCATAAGTATGACTTACTTTGTACTAGATGCACTAATATTTTCAAGTCCACTTGCGCTTGAATGTTTAGGTAGTTATTTTCTTTACATATTTGCAAGCCCCTTTGCATGGCCTTAATCTCCGCGTGTAGTGCAGAGAGGGTAGTAAATCTTAAAGTAAATGCTTTCAATACTTTTCCCTCTTCATTTCTTATAGATCCTCCTCCTCATTCTTCTCACATCTCTCTCTTAAAACTCCCATCCGTGTTTAGAACTAAGCCTCCCTACAATGGTTTGTTCCAGCTAATATTTTAATAGCTAGTGTCTTCTTTGTTATGATTGCTAGGCTCCATGCTTTTCTTCTATATTCATCTGCTTCCATCGTTCTCACTTTTATTGGGCTGCAAGTAGTGATGAATGCACTTTCTTTTTTGATTTCTTTTAGTATGTCTTTAGCTTTCATTTCAACGTTCTCAAACCGACTTTTGTTTCTCGCTTTCCATAAACACCAAACCACTATGTGAGGAATATAATTCCTTATCCATTTTAAAATTTTGTTTTTTGTTTGCTTTTTTGACCAATTCTCTAATCTGTTTCTCAGAGGCACTACACTCTTCTCTTTTTCTGCTTCAGCTTTCAGATTTGTTCCATACTTTCAATGCAATCTTGCCCATTGAAAATAGGTGATTTTCATTGTCAGTCTCTTGATAACAACAATCACATCTAGATACTAGTTTTATGCCTTTTTTTGAATGTTTTCGTCTATAGGGATGATATTAGTAAATATTTTCCACATAAGCACATTTTTCTTTTGAGGCAAATCTTTTATCCATAGCTCTTTAAATTGTGGAGGTCTTCTGCTATGAACCAGCCCTTTGGCGCTTTTTTATGTGAAGTTGCCCTATGGGTTTAGAATCCATTTCCACCCATTTTTGGTCAAGATAGCTCTTTAAATTGTGGAGGTCTTCTGCTATGAACCAGCCCTTTGGCGCTTTTTAATGTGAAGTTGCCCTATGGGTTTAGAATCCATTTCCACCCATTTTTGGTCAAGATAGAATGTTTTTCTACTAAGCTCTGTTGTTTACACATCAATTTCCAACTTTTAGTAACTTTTTTGAGATTTTTAAATGGCTTGTTTCCTAACCCGTATTTTGCTTTTACGTAAGATGCCCTGATGTTATCATTTGCTTTTAATCTCCAATAGTTTTTGCATGCCCAAGCTTTGGCTATATCATTTAGACTAGTGAAGCCTAGTCCTGTCTCTTCTTTTGGAAAGCATAAATCCCTCCATTTTTTCTAATATAATTTATTTTTACCTTCTTTTTTTCCCCATATGAAGTAAGCCATTTCTTTTTCTATTTTTTTATAATACTTTTTGGTGGTTGTGTCACCATGAGGATGTGAGTTAATGATCTGTGCAACACATGAGTAATTAATATTATATTTCCTGCCATATTTAGCAAGTTCTCTTTCCATTAGGCAATCTTTTGCCTTAACTTGTCTAGTATAAATGATAAGTATTCCTCCTTCATTCTTCCTTCGTAGATTGGGCATCCCAGGAATATTATTGCTCCTTTACTTTGGACAAAACCAGTGACTACTTTAATCCTTTGAGCTATGTCCTCTGCTATTTTAGTTGCTATCATGAAATGACATTTATTCTTATTTAGCATTTCTCCTAATTCCTCTTCTAGTGTTTGAAGAAGTTCCATCAGACTTTTCATGGATCTACTACTAGCATTTGTAAATATAATCAGATCGTCTGCGTATGCCATGCAGCATACTAATGGTGTATTTTTAGGCTGTTTATAGGCTAGTATATTGCCCATCCTGACTTGTGCCTTCAAGTTTGTTATAAAGAGGTCTAAATATATGTTAAATAAAAAGGGAGATAATGGGTCTCATTGCCTAAGGCCTCTAGATGGTTTAAATTCTTCACCTATCTTTCCATTTATGAGAATTTTTACCCAGACACTAGATATGCATCTGGATATAATGTCTATCTAGAATTCAAAACATCCCATTCTTCTCATTAGATAGCACAAAATGTCTCATTCGACCCTGTCAAAAGCTTTTGACAGATCAAGCTTCATGATTACGTTATGACCTCTCACCTTCAACCCTATATCCCTCATCATTTCTGATGCAAGGCTAATATTTTCTGTTATCAACTTGTTTTTAATAAAACCTGATTATTCTGGTGGTATGATATTAGGAAGTAACCTACTCAGTCTGTTCTGGAGGACTTTAGCTAGAATTTTATAAATTGTGTTACATAGGCTAATTGGCTTATAGTCTTCTCCTTTCTGCGAGTTATTCTTCTTGGGAATTAGAACTATGATTGTGCTGGCCCATGATTTTGAGATTTTTGTGCCCATGAAAATCCAGATTAAAGCTGCAATTATTTCCTTTTTGATTATACTCCAGCATCTTTGAAAAAATCCGTAATTCCATCCATCTTTGCCTGCCGAGCTTTCTTTATTGGCATTAAATACTGCCTCTTTCACTTCTGCTTCCGTGGGAATTTCTGCCAGCATTTTATTATCTTCTTCTGAAACTCTTTTTTCAATTTTTTCCAATAATGTGCATTTCCTACCTACATTTGACCCACTTAGATGAGCTTTGAATACCTCTTCTAATTCTTTTTTAATATCCTCCTCTCTTTATAACCACTCTCCATTGATTCCTTTGAGACCTTTTATTCCAAATTTTTGATTTTTAATTTTTAGCATTGTGTTGAAAATTTTCGTATTTTAGACATTTTTAGCCCTTTGTTTCCAAAAGACTTCTTCCATATGCATTCTGAATCTCAATTCGGCTTTTGCTTTGCTAAGCTCCATTCTAGATGGGTCATCTTATGTAACTTCATATTCTATCTCTAAGGCTGTTACTTTCTCCTCAGCTTCATATGGAAAATATAATCATATTCATATTCTATCTCATCACATAGTATCCATATTCTAACTATTTATTTATCTCTCTATCTATGTTTTTGCTATCTATCTATTTATCTATATGTCTATCTATCTATTCTTATATCTATATATATTTCAATCTATCTATCTATCTATTTGTCTATCTGACTATCTATCTATATGTCTATCTATCTATCTATAATTCTATCTATCTATCTATATGTCTATCTATCTAACTATTTATATGTTTATATGGCTTTCTGTCTATATATCTATCTGTTTATTTGTCTAATTGTCTATCTATTTGTCTATCGATCAATAAATCTATCTGACTATCTGTGGAATATCCATATATCTATTTTTATATCAATCTATTTATTCATCTGTCTATCAGTCAAACTCTATATATATATATATATATATATATATATATATCTGACAATCTATCAATCTATCTATTGATGTATTTATCGATTTGTCTACATTTCTATCTATCTATCTAACATTTTATCTATATGTCTATTTGTATATCTCTCTATCTATCTAAATGTCTATCTGTATATCTATTAATCTATCTATATGTCTTTCTATATATGTGTCTATCTGTCTCTCTACCAATATGTCTATATGACTATTAGTCTTTCTATCTATATATTTTTGTCTATCTATCTATTTATCAATCTATCTATTTGTATATATATATTGATCTACCTACTTACATATTTATCTATCCATCTATCTTTGTGTCTATCTGGCTATTTGTCTCTATAATATTTTAGTATCGATCTATCTGTTTGTCTGTCTCTATATTATTTGAGTATCACTTTATCTATCTGTATAATTGTTTATCTATTTATATGTCTATGTGTCTATCTATCTTACTAACTATATGTCTATATGTCTATCTATTTATCCATCTATATGTGTATTTGGCTATTTGTTTATTTATCTATTATTTGTTTTTTTTTCTATCTTTCCATCTGTCTTTCTGTTTATATTTCTATGTATCTATATTTTAACTATCTATCTATCTATGTATCTATCAGTCTATTAAACAATAAATCTATGCATCTCTGTGTGTGTGTGTGTCTATATATATATATATATATATATATATATATATATATCTATCTATCTAACTATCTAACTAGATATCTACATATCTATCTAACTATCTTTCTGTGTTTCTGTCCATTAGTCTATCATTCTCTCTATCTTTATATCTATCTGTCTGTCAAACTATCTATATGTATGTGTATTTGTCTATTTATCTATGTGTCTATTTGTCTATCTATCAATATGTCTTTCTATATATCTATCTATCTAGTAATCAATCTATCATTCGATATGTCTAAGTTTTTATCTATCTATCTTTCATCCTAGATATCAATCTATCGGTTTATATTTCTATCTTTATATAAGTTTATATGTCTATTTATATATTTTTCAATTTGTATATCTATGTATCTATTTTATCTATCTATCTATCTTTCTTTCTATATGTTTATCTATCTATTAATTTATCTATATATCAATCAATCAATCTATCTATCTATATATCAATCTATCTATCTATCTATCTATCTATATATCAATCAATATTTCTATCTATCTATATGTATATCTATCTATATGTCTATATGTATATATGTTTATATGTCTATATGTTTACCTGTCTAAATGTCTATGTTTCTATTTGTTATTCTATCAATCTATCAATTTGTCTAACTATCTAACTTTGTAATTATCTGTCTATCTATCTATCTATCTAAATATCTAATTATATTTCTATAGTCTTGGTATCTAATAGTCTATTAGTCTATCTATCTATCTATATATTTGTCTATCTATCTATCTATCTATCTTTCTATTTATCTTTCTTTCAATCTATCTTTTATCTATTTGTCTATTTCTCTATCTGCCTATCTAATTATTTGTCTATCTGTCTTTCTGTCTATTAGTCTATTTGTCTATCTCTGTATTTGTGTATTTTTATATCTTTCTATCTGTTTATCTTTCTCTCTATATATCTATTTATCTATATATCTGTATATTTATCTATCTGTCTATCTGTCCATTAGTCTATTTTTTATCTACCTATCTATCTATTTATCTATATATATATATATATCTTTATATTTGTTTATCTATCTATCTATCTATTTATCTGTCTATCTATTTATCTATCTTTATGTATTATGTGTCTATCAAGCAATTTATCTATCTGAATTTTTTATTTGTCTAACTATCTATTTATCTATTCATCTATCTATTGTATATATGTCTATCAATCTATCTAATTATTTGTTTATTTGTCTATCTATCTATGTATCAATCTATTTTCTTATCTTCTTCTCTTTCCATATATTTATCTATCTATTTATCTATCTATCTATCTATCTTTGTGTTAATTTATATATTTTTCTATGTCTATTTATCTATCTGTAATTCAATCTATCCATCAATCTATCTAACTATCTAACAAACTCTAACTATTTAACTATTTATCTTCTATTTGTATATCTATCTAACTTTCTAACTATCTTTCTATCTATCAATATATTAGTCTATATCTATATATGTATCCATCAATCTATTTATCTATTTATCAGTCTATTTATCTATTTATTAATCTATTTATTTGTTTATCTATCTTTCTATCTATCTGACTATATAATTATCAATCTATGTTTAAATCTCTCTATCTAACTATATGTCAATATACTTATATCCCTATCTGTCTATTTATCTAAATGTCCATATATCTATCTTTCATTATATCTATCTATCAATCAATATGATCATTCTTTCTGTCTATCTCTCTATCAATCTATTTTAATATCTGTCCATTTGTTTATTTGTCTATCTATCTATCAATCTCTCTCACTATATATCTATCTATATCTATAAAAATACTAACAATCCAATATAAATATATATTTATATATTTATATAACTATGTTTCTATGAGTCTATATGTCTATCTATCTATCTGTCTTTTTTTCTTTATCTTTATATATCGAACTATCATACTATCATTTGTCTAAATATCTAATAGTCTCTTTATATATATATATATATATCTATATCTATATGTCTGTCTATCTATCTATCCGTTTATCTCTCTAGCTATCTATATATCTATCTAAATGTCTATATATCTATCTAACTTTCTATCAATCAATCAATCTATTTATCTATATATGTGTCTATCCCTCTATCAATCTATTTTTATTTCTATCTATTTGTCTATCTATTTATCTATCTATCTATCTTTCAATATATATCTATATCAATAAATGTCTATCTATCAATATTTATATTAATCTATCTTTTTGTCTATCTCTCTAACTATCCGTCTATCTGTATATCATTCTATATGTCAATTAGACTATTAGTCAACCAATCTATTAGTTTATCTATCGATCAATTTATCTATCTATCTATCTGTCTATCTATCAGTCTTTCTATTTATCTATCGATCTATCAATATGTTTGTCTCTCTATTTGTCTATGTGTTTATTTATCTATATTTATATCTATTTTATGTATAAATATCTATGTTAATATATTTATTAAATTGTCTAAATATCTATTTTCAATTTGTCTATCTCTTTAACTATCTAACTATATTTTTATATATAAGATTATTAGTCAATCTTTCTTTCTATCTATGTATATCTCTATCTATCTATTTTTCAATCTATCTTTTTATCTATCTATCTATATGTCTTTCTCTCTATCTATGTATCAGCCTATCTGCCTATCTATATATCTATCTATCTGGCTATCAATCTAAGTGTTTATATATCAATCTATCTGTTTATTTGTTTATGAGTCTATTCGTCTATCTCTCTATATGTCTATCAAACTATCTATATATCTATCTATTTGTCTAACTATCTAATTGTTCTCTCTATATATCAATATATCTGACTATCAATCTATCAATGTGTTTATCTGTCTATCTATCTATTTGTATATCTATCTCACTATATAACTATCTAACTATTTATTTGTCTATATGTCTAACTAACTAACTATCTTTATATCTATTAGTCTATTAGTCTATTTTTCTATATGTCTATCTATCTATATATCACTCTTTCTGAATATCTATCTATCATTCTATCTAGCTATCTTTCTAAGTGTCTATTCATCTATCTATCTATCTACCTATTTGTTTAACTATCTTTTTGCATACCAAACTATCTCGTTAATTATTTATCTATCTATCTATATGTCTATTTATCTATAAGTCCATCAATTTATTTGTCTATCTATCCATCTATCTAACTTTTTATTATTCAATCTTTCTAACAGTCTTTCTATAATTATTTGTCAAACTGCATATCTATCTAACTATCTCTCTATCTATTAGTCTATTAATCTATTTGCTATATACGTCTATCTATCTATCTATCAATTTATATATTTTTAAAAATTATAAATCTCTCTATATATCTATTTATCTATCTATCTGTATGTCTGTCTATTTGTCAATCTTTCTAACTATATATCAATATATGGATCTACATATCTACATATCTATCTATTTATCTATTTATGTTTCCGTGTATTTATCTATCTTCCTATTTATCTATCGTTCTATTTATCTATCTAATTATCAGTTAATTTGTCTATCTTTCTATATATTTTTCAATCTATCTATCTATAAGTCTATATGTCTATCAATTTATTTATCTATCTAATTAATTTTTATCTATATATCTATCTATTTTTCTAAATTCCTACATTTTAATCTATCTATTTGTGTAACTATCTATCTATTTGTGTAACTATATATCTTTTTATTTTTTTTATCTATCTAACTATCTAACTGTCTTTCTATCTATTAGGCTATTAGTTAATCTCTTTTTCTATATATCTATATATCTATCTATCTATATATGTATCAGTCTATTTATCTGTTATTCTCTCTATCTATCTGTGTGTCTATTTAGCTATCTATTTATCTATCTATCTATCTATCTATCTCTCTTTCCTATCTTTATGTCAATCTAAATATCTTTCTATATATCTATATGACAATATGTTTATTGGTTTACATGTCAATATGTCAATATCTCTATATGTCTATATGTCTATCTATTTATCTATCCGCCTAACTTTCTATTTAGCTATCTATTTATCTATCTATCTGTATATCTATTTATCTATCTTTTTATTTATCTATCTATTAGCCTAACTATCTATTTTTATATAGGTGTATTTGTCTACATATCTATAAGCCTATTTATCTATTTATTTCTCTATTTGTATGTCTATCTTTCTTTCTATCTATCTGTCTATCTCTCTTTTTTAGACTATCTATTTATTTATCTATCTATATATCTATCTATCTTTCTATTGATTTGCCTATTTATCTATCGATATATTTATTTGTATATCTATTTATCTCACTATCTGTCTATCTAACTTTTTGTTTATCTATCTATCTATCTATAAATGTAAATATAAATCAGTCAATCTATAATTTTATATATTTGTCTATCTATCTATCAATCATACTATCTATCTATCTATTAATCTATCTTTCTTTTTATCTTTTATATATATATATATATTAATATTTTAATATATATATATATATATATATATATATATCTATCTATCTATCTATATGTCTATTTATTAAGGTCTTTCTTTCTATTTGTCTATCTTTCTATATGTCTATCATCTATCAATCTATTGGTCTATCTATTTTTCTATCTATCATCCTATCTAACTATATGTCTATTTGTCAATTAGACTATCTATTTGCCTTTCTATCTGTTTATCTATGTAACTATATGTCAATATATATATCAATCAATCAATCTATCTATATTTTAATCAATTTATCATCTATGTGTCTATATATCTATCTATCGATCTATATATCTATGTATCTATATGTTTATATGTTAATCTATCTATCTGTCTATTTGTCTATCAATCTATTAATCTAACTGTCTATCCCTCTACCTATCTAATTTTTTATCTATCTTTTCTATGTGACTATCTGTCAATCAATCTATATGTCTATCTATATGTGTAGAAGTCTACTTGACTACTTGTTTATCTATCAACTTATCAATCTATTTATTTGTATATCTATCTAACTATCTAATTGCCTAACTCTCTAGTTGTCTATCTATCTAACTATATAATTGACTTTATATTAATCACACTTTCTATCTATTAGTATATCAATCTATCTATCATTCTATTTGACTATCTATCAATCTATCTATTTTTCTATCTAGCTGTCTATCTATCTTTATACACATATATAAATAAATAAATAAATAAATAAATAAATAAATATATATATATATATATATATATATATATATATATATATATATATGGGTATTTATCTGACTATCTACCTATCTCTCAATCTATCCAGATATCCATGCGACCATCAATCTATATATCAATCTGTCTTTTAGATTATAGGTCTATTTATTTATATATATCTCACTCTATCTATCTATCTATCTGCCTATATGCCTATCTATAGATCAACCTATTTTTCTATCTATTTTTATATCTACTGATCAAACAATCTATATATATATATATATATATATATATATATATATATTTTTCTATCTATTTATCTATATTTTTGTCTATATTTATATCTATCTATATATTTATCAATGAGTATTTCTATATATATATATATATGTATGTATGTATCTATATGACTTTTTTCTTTCAGTCTATCTTTTTATCTTTCTATCTATCTATCTATTTATCTGTATATCTATCTATATATCTATGTATGTATCTTTCTATTTGTCTAACTATCTATCTATTTGTTTATCTCTCTATTTGTTAATATATCTATCTCTCTATCTACCTATCTATCTATCTAATAGTCTATTTGTATAAAAGTCTATGTGTCTATCCAATAATCTTTCAATATATCTATCTATTTGTCTATCTATATCTTTAGCTAACTATATATAAGTCAATCACATTATTAGTATATCTATCTATCTATCATTATATATATATATTTGTCAATATGTCTAACTTTCTCTTTGTCTATTTGTCTATCTATCTATGTATCTATTTGTCTATCTAACAATCTATCAATCTATCAATTTATCTATCTATTTATCTTTCTATCTATCTAATACACTAACTAACTAACTAAAAATATATTCATCTATCTATTTTTATATCTATCAAACTATTTAACTATATTTCTTTCAATTAGTATATAAGTCTATTTATCTATATGTTTATCTCTCTATTTGTCTATTTGTTTATTTATCTTCTTGTTTATTTGTCTATATCTCTATCTATCAATTTTTTTTTTTAGTATATATGTCTATCTGACTTTCAGTGAATCTATCTAACAATCAATCTATCTATGTGTCTATCTATCTGTCAATCAATCAATCAATCAGTTTGTCTATATATATATTTTTATATCTATCTATCAATTTATCAATCCATCTATATGTCTATTTGTCTATCCATCTATCTATATAATTGTCTAAGAATTTAATTGTCTTTCTATCTATTTATCTATCTATCTATCTATAAACTATCTAACAACCTATTAGTCAATCAATCTAATCATCTATCTGTCTATCTATTTATCTATTTATGTCTCTGTGTATATGTGTCTATATATAAATCTGTTTATTTTTCTATCTGTCTATCTATCTATTATATGTTTTTTATCTATCTATATTTATATCTATTTGTGTTTATTTCTATTTGTCTATCTTTATTTTTTATATCTGCCTATGTTTCTATGTTTATATATCTTTCATTCTATCTATCTGTATGTCTGTCTATCTATCTATTAATCTATCTATCTAGCTATCTATTAATCAATCTATCTATCTATGTATGTATGTATCTATCTATCTATTTATTTGTGTGGCTACCTGTCTTTAATCTATTTGTCTATTTGTCTGTCTATCTATCTATTTTACTATTTGACTATTTATCTATTTGTCAATTTGTATATATGTCTATTTATCTATCTATCTATCTATTTGTCTCTTAATATATTTGTATATATCTATCTATGTATTTACCTATATCTATATGTCTATCTGTATATCTATATATGTTCCTATTTATATTTCTATCTATTTGTTTATCTATCTATCTATCTAATTATTTGTCAATCTATCTATATTTCTATTTGTCTATTTGTCTATTTGTGTGTGTGTGTGTGTATCTTTCTTTCTTTCTTTATTTCTTTTTGTCTATCTTTCTATTCATCTAATAAATTATCATTCAATCTATCTATGTGCCTATAGGGAAATCTATCTATCTATTTATCTCTCTATATGTTTATCTCTCTATATGTTTATCTTTTTATATGTCTATATGCATATCTCTATTTATGTTTATCTATCTATGTACTTTTCTATCTGTCTATCTACCAATCTTTCCATATGTTTACCTATTTATTTAACTATTTTTCAATTAGTATTTCTGACTATTTGAGTATCTTTCTATATGTATATCTTTCTTTCTTTTTATATGTCTATTTATTTTTTGATCTATTAATTTATCTGTCATATCTATCAAATTATCACCTAATTATCTATCTATATATCTATCTATCTATCTATTTGTCTATATCTCTGTATGTTTATCTCTCTATCTATGTATCTATCTAACTATCTATCTTTCTATGTATGAATCTAATTATATAACCATCTTTCTATTTATGAGCCTATCAGTCACTCTATATATATATATATATATCTCCATCTATCAATCTATATATCTGTCGATTTGTTTCTATCTAGCTATCTATCACTCTATATATATATATATATATATTTCTAACTATATATTGATCTATATATATATATATATATATATATATATATATATATATATATATATATATTTCTAACTATATATTGATCTATATATATATATATATCTATCTATCTATCTATCAAACTATCTATCTATCTATTTGTTTGTCTATCTATCTGTCTATCTGTTTATCTATCTATCTATGTATCTATTTATATGTCTATTTGTCTATATATCAATATGTATATCTATCTATCTATCTATTTGTCTATCTATCTATCTGTTAATCTGTCTATCTTTCTATCTTTTTATTTATCTATTAGTGTATTAGTATATAAGTCTATGCATCTATCTATTTGTCTATCTATCTATCTATCTATTTGTCTATTTATCTATTTATCTAACTATCTATAAGTCTATAGCATTATCTATATATCAATCTATCTATCTATCTTTATATCTATATATATGTCTAACCTTCTATTTGTCTATTTGTCTATCTGTCTATCTATCTATTTGTCAATCTATTAATCTATCAATCTATTAATCTAATTATTTGTATAATTCACTAACTAACTAACGATACATCTGTCTATCTATATATTTGTCTATCTGTCAAACTATTTAACTATTGTTCTATCTATTTATGTTTATCTATCTATCTATTTTTCTATCTGTCTATCTACCAAACTTTCTATATGTTTATCTATTTATTTAACTATTTTCTATTAGTATTTCTGACTATTTGAGTATCTTTCTATATGTCAAACTTTCATTGTTTCTATATGTCTATTTGTCTTTTGATCTATTAATTTATCTATCTATATATCTAATTATCACCTAATTATCTATATATATATATATATATATATATATCTCTCTATCTATTTGTCTATATCTATGTATGTCTATCTCTCAATCTATGTATCTATCTAACTATCTATCTTTCTATCTATCCATCTAATTATCTATCTTTCTATCTATGAGCCTATCAGTCACTCTGTCTATCTATATAAATAAATATATATATATATATATATATCGATCTATCAATCTATATATCTGTCAATTTGTGTCTATCTAGCTATCTATCAGTCTATCCATCTATCTATATATATGTCTAACTATATATCGATCTATCTATTTATCTATATATCTATCTATCTATCAAACTATCTATCTATCTATCTATTTGTCTATCTATGTATCTGTCTATCTGTTTATCTATCTATATATCTATCTATGTATCTATTTATATGTCTATCTGTCTATATATCAATTGGTATATCTAACTATCTGTTTATTTGTCTATCTATCTATCTGTTAATCTATCTATCTATCTTTCTATCTTTTTATCTATCTATTAGTCTATTAGTATATAAGTCTATGCATTTATCAATCTATTTGTCTATATATATATCTATCTATCTATTTGTCAATATATCTATTTATATACCTATCTATAAGCCTATAGCATTATGTGTATATCTGTCTATCTATCTATCTTTATATCTTTATATCAATATATATGTCTAACCTTATATTTTTCTATTTGTCTATTTTCATATCTATCAATTTGTCAATCTATCACTCTATCAATCTATTAATCTAACTATTTGTTTTTCTTTCTATTTGTATAATTTACTAACTAACTAACAATATATCAGTCTATCTATTTATTTGTCTATCTGTCAATCTATTTAACTATCATTCTATCTATTAGTCTATTAGTCTATCTATCTATATCTCTATATCTATATCTATCTATCTATATGTTTATTTGTCTATTTTCTATATACATTTTTGTTTATCAGTCTATATGTCTATCCATGTATCTATCAATCTATCTATTAGTCTATCTATCTATTTATCTATCTATTTGTTTATCTATCTATTTATCTATCTATCTGTTTATCTATCTATCTATCAATTTATCAATCTATCTATATATCTCTATGTCGATCTTTCAATTTATCTAACTATCTAATTATTTATCTATCTATTTATATATCTACCTATCTATCAAACTATCTAACTAATTAGTTGATCTATCTAATAATCTATCTGTTTATTTATTTTTCTATTTGTCTATTTGTGTATATATGTCTAACTATCAATATGTCTATCTGTCTATCTTTCTATCTTATGTTTGTTTATCTATTTATCTATCTATGTATCAATGTATCTATGTATCTATCTATTTTTCTTTCTATCTTTTTTCTATCTATCTCTGATTCTATCTATCTATCTTTCTATCTATGTATCTATCTATCTGGTTATCTGGCTATCAATCTATCTATTCCTCTATTTGTTTATATGTCAATCTATCTATCTATCTGTCTTTATGTCTATCTATTTAATTGTCTATCTATCTATCTTTTATCTGTTTATCTATCTATCTATTTGCACATGTATCTATCTTTCTATGTATATATCTATTTGTCTATCTATCATAATAGTTTACTATCTATCTATTTATCTATACATTTATGCATATATCTATATATCTATATATCTATATATTTATTTATATATCTACATATCTTCCTACCTGACTATCTATCAATCTATCTATATATCTATAATTTTATCTGACTATATATCTATTAATCTATTTGACTATATATCTGTTCATCTGTCTATATTTCTATCTATTTATTTATCTTTCTATATGTATATCTACTAATTTATCTATCTATCTATCTATATATCTATCTTTCTATCTATATATCAGTTTATCTATCTATCTATTTGTATATATCTATGAGTCAATCTATCTATCTATGTAACTATCCACCTTTCTATCTATCTATATATATTATTTTTTAACTATCATTCTGTCTATCAATCTATCAATCAATCAATCAATCAATTAATCAATCAATCAGTCTATCTAATTATTTATTTGTATATCAATTTATTTCTTTATCTGTCTAACTATCCAACTATCTATTAGTCTATTAGTTTATAAGTCTATCTATCTGTTTATATATCTATCTAAATTTTTATCTATCTATATATCTATCTAGCTATCCATTCATCTATCTTTCTATATATCTGTCTATCTATTTATTTACTTATCTATTTATCTATTTAACTATCTATCTAACTATTTTTCTATCAATTTATTTGACTATTTTTCTATCTTTCTTTCGAAGTCTATATATTTATCTATCTATATACCTGTCTGTCTATCTAATTGACTATCTATTTATCTGTCTTTCTGCCTATCTATCTATCTATCTATTTAACTATCTAACTATCTATTTTTATATTAGTATATTAGTCTATCTATCTATCTGACTATCTTTATATATGTTTATGTGTCTATCTAACTATTTGTCTATCTATGTATTTATCTATCTGTCTATATATCTTAATATCCGTCTATCCATCTATCTTTCTATGTTTCTATATATCTATTTATCTATTTATCTCTATATATCTATTTATTTTTCTATATATCTATCTCTATATCTCTCTCTAAGCCTTTTAATTTATCAATATATTAGTCTAAGTGTTTATCTATCTATCTATCTCTCTAATTATCTATATATCTATCTATCAATATGTTTATCTATCTATCTTTCTATCTATATTTCTAACTATATATCTGTCAATCAATCAATCTTTCTTTATGTCGATTTATCTATCTATCTATCATTTTATATGTAAATCTATATATTTTTCTATTATTATATCAATCTATATGTTTATCTAGCTATCTATCTACCTATTTTTCTATATGTCTATATGTTTATTTATTAATCTATGTAACTATTTAACTATCTATCTTTTTAACTATCTATTCATCTAACTGTCTAACTATCTTTATGTCTATTAGTCTATCAGTCTATATATATATATATATATATATATATCCATCTGTCAATCTGTATATATATCTATTTGTCTATCTATCTATTTATCTATATTTCTATCTATCTCTCTATGTATATATCTATCTCTATGTCTACCTACCTATCTATCTATCTATCTATCTATTGGTCTTTTTAATTATCTATCTATCTGTCAATCTATCTGTTAATATATCTATTTAACTAACTTTGAATCTATCTATTTGTCTATATGTTTATCTATAAATCTATATTTCTATCTATTTGTCTATCTTTCTATCAATCAATCTTTTTATCCTTTATCTATATATGTCTCTATCTGGGTATTAGTTTATCAGTCTACAACATTATGTGTCTTTCCATCTATCTATCTATCTATTTGTGTTACTATCTATATGTCTATCTCTATATATGTATATCTTTCTATCTGTTTAACTTTCTATCAATATATCTTTCAATATGTCTAACTTTCTATTTATCAATTTGTCTATGTATCTATTTGTCTATCTATCTATTTATCAATCAATCTATCTATCTATCTATTTATCTTTATATCTATATAATTTACTAACTAACTAAAAATACATCTGTTTATCTATTTATTTGTCTATATATCTAACTATATAACTATCTTTCTATCTATTAGGCTTTTAGTATATGTGTCTTATATATATCTCGCTATCTATCTATTTGTATGTCTATCTACTTGTTTATTTGTCTATCTATCTATCTATCTATTTGTGTGTGTATATATATATATGTATATTTGTTTATCTATCAATCAGTCAATTAGTCTATTAGTCTATTTGTCTATTTGTCTATCTATCTTTCTATCTTTCTATCTATATATCTATCTATATTTATATCTATCACTTTTATCTATAAGTCTACCTATCTCTTTATCTATCTATCTATCAATTTATCAATCTATCTTTATGTCGATATGTCTATCTATCTACTATATAATTGTCTAACTATCTAATTATTTATCTATCTTTCTATCTATCAAAATATATAACTACCTATCAATTTATTAGTCTAATTGTGTATTTGTTAATATGTCTATCTATTTATGTCTCTTTTTGTCCAAGTGTCGATCTATTAATCTATCTATTTGTTTATCTGTCTATCTATCTATCTTATGTTTGTTTTTCTGTCTATTTATCTATCTATCTATGTATGTTTTTGTCTATTTGTCTATTAATCTCTTTTCTATCATCTATGTTTCTATGTGTTGATATGTCTGTCTATCTATCTGTCTGTCTTTCTGTCAATAAATCTATGTATCTATCTATTTATGTATCTATCTATCCACCTATCTATCTATCTCCCTATGTGTCTATCTGTCTATTTGTATATCTATCAATCTTTCTATATATCTAATTGTTTATCTGTCTATTTTTCTATCTGTCTATCTATCTATCTATTTGTCTATCTGTCTATATATTTATCTATCTGTTTATAGGTCTATTTGTCTATATGTCTCTCTATCTATCTATCTATTATTTGTTTATCTATATATTTGTGTATCTATCTTTCTATATATCTATCTATCTATTTATTTGTATATCTATTTAAATATTTATTTGTCTATTTATCTATCTATCTATTTTTGTATATATCTATATATCTATCTATATATACTTATTTTTCTATCTAGCTTGTATCTATCTAATTATCTACCCATATTTGACTATATATTTATAAATATATTTCACTATTTATCTATATATCTGTCTATATGTCTATATGTCTATCTTTTATCTATCTATCTATATGTCTATCTACATATATATATGTGTGTGTGTGTGTGTGTGTGTGTGTGTGTGTGTGTGTGTTTTATGTCTATTTGTCTATCTTTTTATCTATCTATTTGTATATATGTCTATCTTTCAATCTATCTTTCTATGTAACTATCTATATTTCTATCTATCTGTCTGTATAACTATCTAACTTTCTTTCTTTCTATTACTCTATTAGACTATAAGTAAATCAATTTATCTATCTATCTATATATTCATCTATTTATCTATTTGTCTATGTAATTTCTATTTGTATATCGATATATTTATTTATCTATATAATTATTCAACAATCTATCTGTCTATCACTCTATTAGTTTATCTATCTATTTATTTATCTATCTATCTTTCTATTTTTATATCTGTGTATATATCCACCAATCAATCAATCAATCTATCTATCTTTCTATTTATATATCAATCTAATTGTTTTCCCCTCACTCTATCTGACTATTCAAATATTTTTCTATATGTATTTCTATCTATCTATCTATATATCTATCTATTTTTCTAATTGTCTAACTATCTATCTATATATCAATCTATCTGTCTATCTTTCTATTCGTTAACTATCTATCTATCTATATTTATATCAGTCTATTTCACTATCTATCTTTCTATCTATCTATTTAAATATCTATAAATGTGTTTATATGTTTATCTTTCTATTTGTCTATAAATCTATTTCTCTATCTACCTGTCTATCTATTTATCTATCTATCTATCTATTTGTCTACTTCTCTATCTATCTATCTATCTATTTGTCTATATGTCTATGTCTCTATCTCCCTATCTACCTTTGAGTTTTTTAGCCTATAGTTTATGTACCTATCTATTAATCTATCTAATTGTTTATGTGTCTATTTGTCTATATGTTTATCTATCTATCTATCTTTATATCAATCTTTTTTCTATATATATATATATCTATATCTATATCTATATATCTATCTATTTGTCTATCTATATGTCTATCTATTATCTATCTATTAGTCTATATATCAAGGGAAAACTACAACTCATTGAAATTATGAACAGTGTGAAGGTTATACATCAGCTTATGCTACTAAATTACCAGGTCCATACCCTACCATGGTTATGGATGCAGGTGGACCTGACTTGGACTTTGACACTATGGAGGAGAGTCCAAATCCGATAGCAATAAAATTTTATGAGATGTTACAAGTGATCGATCGAGCATTGTGGCCAATGTGTGAGACGCACTTATAGTTATCTATAGTAGCTCAATTGTTGAATATTAAGTCAGAATATCATTTACCAGAGAGATGTTATGATTCCTTATTGAATTTATGAAAAAGGTACTACCTTAGAGAAACACATTGCCAATGAATCTTTATGATACGAATAAGGTGGTTAAATGATTGGGTATTCCTATGGACAAATTTGATTGTTGTGAGCATGGGTGCATGATATATTGCGGTGTAGATAGCACTTTGAAGTGTTGCAAGTTATGTGGGAATCCTCAGTTCAAAAGTAGGAGAAAGGAGTCAACAAAACACTTGGGTGATGTTCTGTATAAAAGGATGTATTACTTTCCTCTCATTCCTAAGCTACAGAGATTGTATGTTTCAAAAACAACTGCTAAGGATATGTGTTGGCATGATGATCATGACAAGGACGATAGTTTTATGCATTATCCATCTAACTCGAAGGCCATGTTTTATTATGACTAGTTGCATCCTTCATTTTCCACGGAGAGTTGAAATGTCAAGTTGGGATTATGTAGAGATGGATTCCAACCATTTGGTCAATGGGTTAAACAATATTCATGTTGGATAATCATTGTAACACCATACAATTTTTCATCGGGGATGTGTATGCACTACTAAAATTCACCATATTACCGATCAATTATTTGGTTGGAAAGTGGGTGTTTTTTGGTCGGCAAACCTAAAACCATCCATTTACAGACCAAAATATTTGATTGCAATTTTGCTCTTCGCTAAATTTTTTACCGACGAAAAATCAGTCATTTGGGAAATTACTGACCATTTAAGGATCCTCTACCGACAAAGATTTACCGACTATATTCCGATAATTTACCAATCGAATAAATAAGGTCGATAATTGGTCGCCAAATGCTTGTTAATTACCGACCATTTAGAGACCATTTATGGACAAAGAAAATCCAATGATATTCAGATCATTTTCCGACCAAAAGAATTAGGTCGGTAAATGGTCTCCAAATGGTCGGTAATTACCGATTATTTATAGACCATACCGAAAAAAACCGACGATATTCAGACCATTTTCCAACCAAAAGAATTAGGTTGGTAAATGGTCACAAAATGGTGGGTAAAAAACCTAAAAAATTACGACAAAAAATCGATCAAAATCTTTGAAAATCATTGGTCGATAATTGATCTCCAAAAGAATTACCAAACATTTTGTGACCTTTGATAGAGCATTGATATTAAAAAATTTTGGCCAGTTTGGTCGCAATTCGGTTGGTAATTACAGACCGATTTTTTTTTTGTAGAATTTTTATAGTTACTATAGAAATTGGAACATAAAACACAAAAAAATAATCATTTTGCTTCCAGTTTTGATTCAGTACATGCAGAAACATTTACAGATAATACAACAAAATAAATCTAATTAACTCTAGAAAACAATTATATATATTGCATATATATATATTAAAAACATCAAGATAAAATAAATAAATAAAATCCAAAATCAAAGTTTAAGGCATTGAAAAAGAAAATGTGTAAAGCACTAAATCATCCAACCCAGTTTCCTAATCATTATGCTGCGACATTTCTAGTCCACACAGTGAGATATTGGGTACTGGGGTAGAGCTATCTGCTGCTGCTAGTCCAGATGCGGTTGCTGCAGGTGTTACTGTAGTTGATGGAGTACATACTGTACCTGGAGCATTACTCCAAATAATATGAGATAGATCATCAGGGTTGAATTGTAATCCGCTTTCCTGAAACTTCTTTGTAAACCAATCAAAACACATACACAACTCATCCCTATAATCCTCATAGTCGATCATGCATTGCTCGGTATCAGCCAACTGAAACTGTATCAAATTTTGCATCGTGTCCTAAAATTCCTCCATCTTCGAGAAAAAATTTGAAACTGGTCTTGAAAATTTAGTTTCATAGTCTGGTTGTCTATGCAAGTAGAATGATGATGCCAATGAACCAATGCTATAGACGGGCATCTTCTCCTTGCCATCAACAGCCACATACCAAATCTAATTCGCATCAACTGGTGAAGCTAATGAATGAGAACAACCTGTTGCATCGTAACATGAACATGAAGTAGACTAGAAATACGCCTGAGTGCAACAGCTAACATTTTCTAAAATCTCGCTTAATAAAAATGTACGAAAAGTATTTCAATTTATATTCAAACAAAAAAAAAGAAAAATTAATTTTTTTTATTTTAACTTACATTTGCTGCATGAGATCTCTAATCAACAAAAGTCTGATCATCATTAGTCTTCATGTGCATATATTTGAATAAGTGAAGAGCACTGAGCTTCTTACCCTCCTTGCATATCTATAATTACACACAATACATACTTTAAATATATTGAAAAAAAATTCCTTATGAGAAATGAAATTTAGGCATAATTGAACACAATTCAAAAAGTAATAAACATAAAAAGGATAAATTAGAACTAATACCCATTCTCATTTGTGCTCACGCATAGAGCGAGATCCACAAATGTGTGTAGACATGCCACTACCCTCCCCAACCTGCTGTGAGCGAAGATTTCCTCTCTGTTTAGCACACATCTTCCTATAATCGGGATCTTCCTATATGCTCTACCACTCCTTGAAAACATAATTCGGGACACTTGAATTTTTTTCTTTCTTCATCAGCCATTTATATTTGATCTAGTACACGTTGTCTTTATACTGACTGGTAGCATATTTGTAGAACACACTTTTGATCAATTCCTTTGGCTATGTCCACCTGTAAACTTTCTATATTTATAAATAAATAATTTTTAATCAGTGAACAAAAAAATAAATAAAAGATGTAAAAATTTTTAGGTAGTAATATTTACTTTAAATTCTCTCCAAATCACCAATTAGTCTCTATGTGTTAGTGACTTTCAATTATGGCCATTAGGTTTAAATGACTCTTTGAAAATTGACCTTAGAACCCTAGAAATATAACCAAACGGCTCTAACATCATTTTGTAACTAAAAATTTATTAGCACATAATAAATAAATTAATAAATTGATCATTTGTTAAGTTTTATATCTTACATATTATCAATTATCGGATCAACCTGAGCAATAGGGAGAGTCCCGTATGTAGGGTGCTCTGAGGAAGACTCAAACATCTCCATCCTCTCCCTCCTCTCCGTCCCATGTCTCTTGATCATTCATCAAAATCTCAGGACCATTATGTTGATTAGTCAGCTGATGCTGCTGCTGTGGTACATTCATAACCTTCTCTATGTACTGACTCATCTCTTCCACACATGACCCTCTACTAGTTTCAGGCATACCTGAGGCTGTGCTACCTATACCATACCTCATACGACCTTACAACATGCTGCCTCTACCTCGTCAATGTGTCATGCCTATAAAAAAATACATAAGGCAATGTAAATAAAGAAAATTGATTAACAATTAAAATAACATAAAACTCACTGTCTACTCATTCTCATCAAAATCATTCAAATCTAGTTCGTCTTCTTCTTCAAATGTACTAACATCATTTTGAAATTCCTTTTCATCACTCATTTCTTCCTCATAATCAATTAAATTTTCATCAACATCTACATACCCACTTGTATTCATCTCAAAAGATTCGACTAAAAGGACGTCTTCGTCCCCCACCACAACTTTGATTATAACATCATTGTCATCATTTTGAAAAGTTGGTTCTATGAAATTAGTACTTGGTGATGCGTGGATGTCAATTTGAGGCATTGCTTCTATCATGCACACAACTTTCCAATCCTTTCTAGGTCCGGTCTGACCCGAATATTCACAATAATAAACCTATGTGCTTGTACAGCTAAGACAAAAGGTTCGTACTTGCTGAATCATTTTTTATCGTGCACATTGACAAGTTTATATTGAGGATGGACAACAATATCAACATGTGATTTTGGATCGAACTATTAACATTTGAATAACATAGTTTTTTTAACCGGGAGGGCTTCAAATTCTAACTCGATCACTTTGACCAGAGTCCCGTAATAGTCATATTTGGTTTCATTATATACAAAACCTTTAATACATACCCCCATATTGTCTGTTTTCTGGAAGCTACCATATGATTTAGTGTGAAATTTAAAACAATTCACACAATAACCATTGTACGTTTTAACCTCTCTTAGGGGACCACATGCAATACATTGAAGATAATGATTGGAAATTTTATTTGCATGAGTATGATCTTGCGATCAAAATTAAGTAGATTATTTAGATTACAATTATAAATTTTTATTAGAATAATACAATTATTTTGTGATTTTCATTATAAGTAAACATACGTAATTTTCAAAAAATAATGGAAATTCTTTTTCTGTCATGGCATTGATTGCTTCTTCATTCATGTTTGGAAATTCTTTACGTTTATCTATAACAAAATCACTAAAAAGAAATTAAAAATAATTGATACATTGATAGGAAATAGTAAATTATAATTCATAATAGATGTCATTTGACTATTAGAAAATACTTACTCAATGAATAGTTGAACCTTAGGACAATTAATTAGGACATATAGATGAGCTGTCATATATTCATCATCAGTTAGTTATCTTTTTCCTTCAGCATCAATTTCATTGCCCGGAGGCTTGAAAATTTCAAACATTTCATTATCTACATTATCATAAAGATAAACCTCATTCCGCTTTTCCATAAGTGGAAGAGTTGGATCTCCTTCTTTGAAATAAAATGATTTAAATTTTGTAGCCTCATCCATAATATAACCTATTGATATAGAACCCTTAACCTGAACCTTATTCATTATTGTATGCTTTATTTTCCTCAAGTATCTACCAAAAAATTATTGAAATTACAAGTCATTTTTGTGTATATATAAATATATAATATATATATATTTATATTACCTTTTTGGAGGATAAATCCAATGATAATGGATAGGACCAGCAATCATAGCTTCATAAGCCAAGTGCACTGGAAGATGTTCCAATGAGTCAAAAAAAACTAGGTGGAAATATTTTCAAAAGATTGCATAAGATAACTTGAATTTGTTCATCTATATTCCTCAACTCCTCATCAATCAAAGGAGAAAAGTCAGTTGCTTGAAGAATAACGAAATCTCAGTTATGGGCTTCCATATTCTATTAGGCAATAATTCTCGAAGAACAATTGGTAATAACCTTTGTATGAATAAATGACAATCATGACTCTTAATGCAAAACATCTTAAATTTTTTCACATCCACACATCTCCCCAGATTAGAAGTATTCTCAACTGGAAATCTAAGTTATTTTACCCACTCTAACACAACCTTTTTATGTGATTTATTCAGAATAAATGGCACATCAAGGTATTTATTGGTGACAAGAATTTTTGTAAATTGAGGACGACGATAATATTTATTTAACTCATCTCTTGACGTGTAAGTGTCTTTAGTTTTTCCTAGAATGTTAAACTCTGTATTAAAAATATTGTAAAACACATTCTTCTCAATATGCATAACATCAAGATTGTGCCTGAGCAAGTGTTCACAACAGAAGAGAAAATCCCAGTAAATATTTCTCTTATTCCACCCACAAGTCTTAGATATAGCTACATTCACAACCTCAGCATCAACATCTATCACCTTCCTCAACCCTCTTTTATTCAATTACTATAGAATTTCCCCAAATATAAACCCTGGGAATTGTTTAGTAATCTTTCTATTCTTAATAAAGTCTTTGGTTTTTACGTTGATACGGATGATTAATGGGTAAAAACTTCCAATTGTTGTCGAATCATAACTGTTTTCCGATCTTAATTAATCTAAATGCATCAGAATTTTCCATACAATGCGGATATGCTAACAAACCTAGTTGTACTCTACCCAGACATCATAGAATACGCTGGAAAGTCATTTATGGTCTACTTGAGGGTAGCTCGCATCTAAAAATTTTGCAGTTTGGAAATATCATAAATTTGAACCCCAACACCCCAAATACTTTTCAACTCTACTATCAATAGCTACAAGAAAATATATATCTTTCTCTTTAGATTCGTAGGCCCCAACACTAACATAGTCAAAAACATAAATTCCTCCTTCATACATAAGTCTAGAGGTAAATTATACGGGGTCACCACCATAGGCTACAAAGAATATTGCTGTCCTGATTGACCAAATAGCTGAAAACCATCAGCAAATAAATCCAGCCTAACATTTCGAACTTCAGAAAAAAAATCAGAAAAATACCCATCATAATGTTTCCAAGCAGGGGCACCAGCAGGGTGACACATCTTACCGTCCACAATATGATGCTATGAATGCCACCTCATTTCATTAGTTGGTGTGGTTGATGCATATAATCTCTGTAACCTAGGTATTATTGGACAATAGTGCATCTTTTTATATGACACCTTCAACTTATGTATATACAATTTATTTCTAGACCCCCTAACATTTTGCTTGTACCGAGCATGCCCACTTATTTTATAACTATTAAGGTCACTATCATCACCCCAGTATAGCATACAGTTGTTCACACAACAATGAATGACATGTACGTGTAATTCCAAACCTCTAACTAACTTCTTCATGTTGTAGTTAGACATATCATCAAACCATGCCTACGAACACCTGTGTCTGCACTTTATTTCTAACATCCTCATGGCTGCAGAAAGTTGAGTATGCTTAGAATTTTCCTTATATATAGGTTTGTCTCCATCTTGAATCATGTATAGAAATTCCTTGCCTCGACATTGGATTCCTCATTCGGGTTGAATTCAAGACCCACCGCATCAAAAACCATTTTATGGTATGCAGTGTGATTAATATTATCCGAGATCATTTGAATAGTTTCACTTACTGACATCCATACTGAACTCGAACGCCTCTAATGGACTTGCTTCTCACCATGGTATATCTAAACATAGTAATCCAACATAAAACTATTTCTATACAAATGCATCTTCACAGTCTCAAAATTGAAAAACTTTTTATTGAGACATTTAACTAAAGTGCAAGGATACCTTATATCTGTACCATCATTCACACACTCAGGATGTCTCAGAAAAAACTGAACAAATTCATCAACTTTATTCCCTCATTCATTAGAGAACATTATATGCACAATTCGACCATTGTACATCTATTCACGATCATCTTCCATAACTAGTTAAAAAAATCATTTTATTTAACACAAGCAATTGTCTCTAATTATTATATATATAATTATATAGGCATTACTTTAGATATAAAAATATTTATATTTAGTTATACACATATAGTTTAAAATAATGTTGTATGTTGTTATACATGTAATTATATATATAGTTACATGTGGTTATACATATAGTTACACATATAGTAAATCGTATATTGATACATGTAGGTTTATATAGTTGTTCATTTAATTTTTATATATTTATACATATAGTAATGTATAGTTATACATTACTATAATACTTTAGAAATATATATTAAATATAAGCTATAAATTTAATATTAAAATATAATTATGCAAAAAACTTTTAAAGTTATACATATAGTAAGATACAATTATTTATAGTTATATATAATTTTACATATAATATATATAGTTATAAATAGTTATATATAATTAAACATATAGTAATATAAAGATATACTCATACAGGTAGTTATAAGTACTTATACATAAATATAAACAATGTTATAAAAAAAATATTTTGCTTTAATTATATTAATACAAAAATGTATATATAGTTACACATATAGTTAAACATATATTTATACATGTAGGATTATATATTTGTTAATTTAATTTTTTATATTTATACATATAGT
Source organism: Sapria himalayana (assembly GCA_029783825.1). NCBI lineage: Eukaryota > Viridiplantae > Streptophyta > Magnoliopsida > Malpighiales > Rafflesiaceae > Sapria > Sapria himalayana. The sequence continues at coordinate 912,894 of JAREIK010002282.1, read as the reverse complement.
TATGTATAGGTATAGATAAAGTAAATTACTTTATTATATACTACTATATACACATATAGTTTAAAATAAGCTATAAATTTAATATTTAAATATAATTATGCATAAGACTTTTAAAGTTATACACATAGTAAGATACAATTATTTATAGTTATTTATTATTTTACATATAATATATATAGTTATAAATAGTTATATATAATAAAACATATAGTTATATGTAGATTTATTCATATAAGTAGTTATCAGTGATTATACATAAATATAAACAACGTTATAAAAAAAATTTTTGCTTTAATTATATATTAATACATAAATGTATATACAGTTACAAATATAGTTATATATAATTATATAAACATTTATTTAGTTATACAAATATTTATATATAGTTATACACATATAGTTTAACATAAAGTTGTATGTTGTTATACATGTAATTATAAATATTTTTACATGTGACTATACATATAGTTACACAAAGTTAAACATATATTTATACGTGTAGGTTTATATATTTGTTAATTTTATTTTAAATATTATTACATATAGTTATGTATAGGTATACATATAGTAAATTACTTTTTTATATACTACTATATACAAAAATATATTAAATATAAGTTGTAAATTTAATATTTAAATATAATTATGCATAAAACTTTTAATGTTATACACATAGTAAGATACAATTATTTATAGTTAAATATTATTTTACATATAATATATATAGTTATAAATAGTTATATAATTAAACAAATAGTTATATATAGATATATCTATATAAGTAGTGATAAGTAGTGATAAGTAGTGATACATAAATATATACAACGTTGTAAACAAATATTTTAATTTAATTATATGAATACATATATGTATATATAGTTACAAATATAGTTATATTTAATTATATAGAGTGTTTCATATTTATAGAAATATTTATATATAGTTATACACATATAGTTATAAATATGTATGTAGTTAAAGATATAATTATATTTAACATTTATATAGGCATACATTTATATAAACATTATAAATATTCTATATATATATATATATATGTAATATAAATATTTACAAAATTGTATAATTATTTAATATTACATAATTGTTATATAAGAATATATTTAAATGGATAGTTTAATGTAAATTTTATATAGATATGTATAAACATTAATACATATGTATAAATATTTATATATATAATTATATGTTTATATAAATATATCAATGTGTATTTATAATATAATACATTTATATATATTAAAGTATAGAAATTTATACATAATTTCATTTGATTATATAAATCTATAAAAGTTTATATATACTGTTATAGATATTAATTAAGATTAACATTAACTAAAAGTTTGATTAAACATAAATCATAATATATATTAAAGTATTGACATTTATACGTAATGTCATATGATTATATAAATATAAACCATTAACATTAAGATTATTCAGATGCAAACATCATATAATTGAAATCAAAATCACTAAAATCTTAAAAATATAAACAGTAGATGAACAAATTTTAAAAAATGTAAAATTATAGTTTACTTAAACGTGCCGAGTAAAAATCATGTCAGGTTAAATGAAATTGAAGCAAATATTTAAAATTAGGAGGAGAAAAAAACCTAATACCTAAATATACTGAAAAATGAAATTCTAAATGTCTATATATAATTCTGAGAGACGGAGATGTGTATAAGCAATTTGAAGGCGAAGGAAAAAAAACTTACTTGGATTCAGAAGAAATATCAAATTTATGTGATTTCGTGCTTAAAGGCGGCTTTGATTCAAAAAAAAACGACGGAGTTTCGATGATTTAGGTTATAATGACTTAGAAAATGATTTTCAAATCAAAAAAAAATAAAAACATTGAATTACCGACCAACATTATGGTTGGTTAAAAGTCACTGAAAAAAATTCTATAAGTATTTGGATGTCCAATTTACCAACCAAATTTAATGGTAATATGTTTTTGGTCATTAAATAGTCGGTAATAGTTGGCAATTTTTATTCGCTATTTTCATCCTAATTTACTGACCAATTTCCGACCAAAAATATTTTGGTAGGGAGTTATGGTCGGTATTCGGCCGTGAAATGATCAGTAATTACTGGCCTAAATATTCGGTCAGTAGTTTGGTCAGTAATTACGATGTTATAAATATATTGGAAAACCACTTTACCGACCATTTTTAATGGTTATATATTTTTGGTAGTTACATGGTCGATAATCTTTCGGGAATGTTTTTCTCTAATTCCTTTTTTATTTACATGTATATTACCCACCAAATAAATTTGATCTGTAATATATGGTCCTTATTTGGTCGGAAATTTGGTCGGAAATATTTTTCTCCGATGCGTCTCTTTGGATCTCTAAATTGGTCGTGAATTAGTCGGTAATTACCGACCTATATATTTGGTTGGTAAATGGTCAGTATGTGCTAAGCCATCACTAATTTGGAAAAAATACTATACTGATCAATTATAATAATAGATCGTTAAATGGTCGGTAATATATTCGATAACCACCCTACAGACCGATTTCTGTCCAAAAATATTTGGTTGGTAATTATGATCAGTATTTTGTCAAATTTGGTCGGTAGAATTTTTTTTTCTATATCCTTTTTTGGTCGCCAACTTGTCGTGTTTTAGACATCAATTACCGACCAAATTTTTTTGTTGGTATTTCGGTTGGTATTATCGTAATTTTTAGTAGTGATGAAAGAGCCTCATGTGTTCTTATTAGTAATTATACCTGGGCCGAACAACCCTAAGCATAATATAAATATTTTCTTCTTCCACTGATAGCTAAATTGAAACACTTGTGGGAGGTCAGTGTTGAAACATATGATGTGTCTCAAAAATAGAATTTAAAATGAGAACATCTTTGTTGTGAACTATTAGTGACTTTTTGGCATAATAAATATTGTTTGGATGAAGCATAATTGGTAAATTAGCTTGTCTGCATTGTATGGAGTACTTAGATACATTTTCACTCCCAAATTGTCATTAGACATCATGGTTCGATAATCATTGAAAATGTCTACCTCATAATCACCCCTTCAGATGAAATAAAAACTACTTTATTAAAATAAAACAATTTCTTTCCAATCACTTCCTATTAGGTATGGAATAGAAATTGTAGAGCACATCAAGATGGTGGGACTTAGAAAGGTAACAGAAGCTGATGCAAAAGAGATCAATATCAACATTTGTAAACCTAGTGGTTGGGGTTGGAGAAAATGTAGTATATTTTTGGATTTGCCTTATTGGAGTACCAATCTGATTCATCATAATCTTGATGTAATGCACATAGAGAAAATTGTGTTTGAAAATGTCTTCAATATTATCATGAACATTGAGGGCAAAAGAAAAGACAACATCAAAACTAGGAAGGATTTGATATTGCCGACGAAAAGAGTTAGAGAAGAATGCTAATGATAAATATTCAAAGGGAAGCTACACATTGGATAAGATGGTAAGCATGCCATTTGTGAATGGGTGAAAAATCTCAAATTTTTTGATATCTATATGTCAAATATGGAATGATGTGTGGACTTAAGAAGTACAAACTTTTTGGTATGAAAAGTCATGACTGTAAAGTCTTTATGTAGAGGTTACTCCTAATAGCATTTTATAATTTGATGCAAATGAATGTTTGGGAACAACTAACTGAGGTGAGCTTATCCTTTAAAGACGTTTCCTGTAAGAAAATCAAGGAGGAATATATAAGAAGACTATAGTTAGAAATTCCAAAAATTTAATGAAAGTTAGAGATAATATTTCCTCCTACTTTCTTTGACTCGATGAAACATATTCATGTCCACTTCCCATATGAGGCAAAGATAGTAGGCCTAGTATAGGGTTGTTGAATATACCTATTTGAGAGGTACTAACTTCTCATATAAAATTTTTAATTTCTTTGATATTTGATGTTAATAACATATGAAAAGAATTAATTAATGTTATATATATATATATATATATATATATATATATATATATATATATATATATATATATATATATATATATATATATATATATTGTGTGTGTGTGTGTGTGTGTTTGTGTTTGTGTGTGTAGGTTCCTTTGTCATTTGAAAAAAAATGTTGGTAATAAGGTTCGAGTTGAGGGTTCAATATGTAATGCATATTTAGCTGAAGAAGCATCAAACTTTTGTTAGCATTACTTTGAATTGCATGTTCACACAAGATAGTAGAATGTGCCTTGTAATGATGATGATGGGGTTTATGTTCCAATAGAAGGTAATTTGACAATATTCATGTATCCTAGATGTTCTTATGGAACTGCAAAGCCTAGGCCAATTGATGACGGGGAACTTCGGGCTGCTCAAACCTATATTATTTTGAATTGTGTTGAGGTTGCACCTTTTGAAGTAGTTACATTCTCAAGCTACATGAACAAGATCCAAGAATTAGTGATGTTGACATTGATCAAATGCTCAATAATAATTTTGTTGAATTGTTCAAACTTTATGTAAGAGTATTTCCTTCCCTGCATAATTTTTCATAAGCAAATATTTAAAATCAAATACATATTGACATTACATTTTTTTTAATAAATAGGCATGTAATCCAAGTAACAATGTGGCAAATATCTTTGTAAAGGCTCTTGCTGAAAGGCCAAATAGAACCACACAGTCATATCTAATGTACTTTGTCAATGGGTACAAATTTCATACAATAGACCCCGGGACTGGCTGAGTTACCATGAACAATGGTGTTTGCATTAAGGGTACAATCTATATGTCAAATGCAAGCGATTATTATGGTCAATTAATAGAGATATTAGAGTTAGAGTATCCTCGTTATCCATTAAAAATAACGATTCTTTTTAAATATTATTGGTTTGACCCTTCAAGGCTTGGTATTAGGAGGTACCCAAATTACAGTCTCATAGAAGTCGACCAAAGTAGAAGGTTTAATAAATATGAACCATTCATACTTTACAATGCAAATATGCTAGGTATATTATGTACCATATCCTTCATTTAGGTGAGCCCAAATGGATTGGATAGCTATGTGCAAGATTAAGGTGAGGGCAGTTGTAGAGATGCCTGAATTGTCAAAGAAAACTTCTTTAGTGGCACAAGAAACTTCTCAATGAATAACCTACACTTGAAAATATATTTTATATCCAAATTTCTTCATTTATTCTTTATTTCTTTTTTATTTATTTGTTTTTGTCCACATGATTTTTCTTAGTATATTCTGTACAATATTAGTAGTCTAGTATTTCTGATTGTTGCTTCATTTTGAAATTGTTATCTGATTTGTACACATCAAAGACCCAAGTCAAAGTGTAGACAAGATGAATAATGTATGCTTTATTGTTATAATTATGAATACATATTACATGTGAGATTATGAATGGTCTTATAGATGCTATAAGGTTATAATCATAAATAAGCATATTTGCTCTCTTGAATATCCACTTGTTTTAGAAAATTTTTCTTTTTTGTATCATTAAATAACATGCTTTGAAATGTATTGGAAAATTCATTACGTTTCCAAGGATGAATATAAGAACTAAAGCATAATATAAATGGTATCAAGATTGTTTGGTGTACATCTAGTGAAGAACTAGGGCTCCAGTTGTAGTTTTCTTTGGAGGTTTGGTGATATTTGTGCATAGATAATCACTCATATCATGGGCAAGAAAAATCTCCGAATTGAAGTAAGTATCACCACTACCCATCAACACAATCCTAAATTTTCTTATCTTTTTTTTTTCATTGTTCCAAGAAGTTTCAATGATTTTTTTTTTGTTTCTTGTGAATTGTTTGATTTTGGCCTTTGTTAGAGAAAATAAGAGTGTTTGTAATTAATGATTAATCTTTATTCTCCATTATCTTGTGGATTGATGTTTTGATTTATTCTATTGGCTGTGCTGAGTTAGATCATGCAATAAAACTATGCCATTTTTTTAAATATTCCTTCAAGTATATCTAGGTAGTTGACTATTATGGCTAGTACTTAAACAATAGTTTACTAAGGTTTCGCTTTTAGGTAGTTGACTATTATGCCATACATGTATAAATATAAGTTTAACTATACGTGTAACTATATGTATAACCACATGTAACTATATTTATAATTATATGTAAAAAAACATACAACATAATGTTAAATTATATGTGTATAACTATATATAAATATTTGTATACCTATAAAAAACTCTATATAAATAAATAAACTTTATTTTTAATTATGTATACATATATGTAAAGCTATATATTTATTTATAACTTTGTATACATTTATGTGTATCTACTTATAACTACTTGTATGCATATATCTATATATAACTATATGTTTAACTAGATGTAACTATTAATAACTACATTTACTTTATGTGTCCTAAAATATAATTATATATGGGATAATACTAATTTGTTGCACTAACTTAAAATTAAATGACAAAAGATTTAATATCAACAATATGTAAGCACATAGCATGAGAGGGTCCGTTGGTCATGCTCATATATGATAAAATACAAATAAGGGTCGAACTCTTACCTAATTCCAGCCCTTGGGCCTCAGGCTCATATATGAACTTATGTATGACAAAATATTTAATATTTGATAGGTTTTTACAAAAGAAATTTTCTTTTATGTAATTACAATGCATGGGTCCCATATTTACCAATTTCAGCTTTATCAAAAGGAGGCCTAACTTATTATCTTTATTATTCCTAAAATATTTTATTTTTGCACTTTCTTTCTCTCTAAATAATATTGCTGGACATCTTTTAGATTTTTGTTGAAGCTGTTTGACAATCAACTTAAATTTGTGTTTGTTCATGTCTATAATAACTATTTTTATATATCTGTGAATATGTTTGTGTGTCCCAGAACTTTTGGGTAGAGTTTGAGCCTATTTATAGGTATGTAAAAACCTTCGCTAGTCCTCCATGGTGCTGGGAACAACACCTTAGCTTCTGAAGCTGTGAGATGAACCAAAAAATTAATTCTATGTAAAAGCATTTTTGTTCTTTACACTCATATTTTGTGCAGATATGCATCATCACAGTTTAGATATGTGACTGCTTGTTATCAGTTTTTAGTTTGTAAATGTAATATGTTATCCTCCATGTGTAGGTGTAACAATGTTCTCTATCTGCGTGGAGTACCAGAAGAAAAAGAACAAGAAATGCTGACCATGCATGAGAGACCTATATGCGTGTTTTTTAAGTCCTATATTATTTTCTTCTGTTTTCTTTGATGGTAAGTATATTTGCATTAAAGTACAAGTGTGCGTGTCATCTAAGGCTATGTGATTATATATATGTACATATAATCTGTAGTATATACATAAATATATACTTGGTTTAAATGTACGTATATACTGAGTATAAATCTACGTATATATAGAGTATATATCTACGTATATACAGAGTATATATGTACATATATACATAGTATATATGCTCGTATATACTGTTTATATTTATACGTATATACTCGATATATACTTACTTTTATGCTGTAGTATATACATATGTATATACTCGATATATATGTACTTTTATGCTGTAGTATATATGTATGTATATACCGAGTATATACATAAGTGGGTGCATATATTTATTGGTAGATATGTATATTTTGTCATACGTACATACCTATTTACACACAGAAACACTTTTGAATGTATAATTACTCGGGCTGGTATGGTCATCATCGTGCATTGCTCACTGATATAGGTAATAAATGCAATTGATATTAAACTTTTCCTAAAGCTTTGGGATGATATTTTTGGTCCACTTCAGCCATATACATAGAGGTTGGTCTTAAAAAGCTATGTAATAATATTGATATGCAATTATCACATGGTACTAAGCAAACGTATGAGTAAATAAGTTTTATTTCTCTAGATTATGCAATGATTGGTTCTAATTATACTAGGTCTTAGAATGATGTTGATGATGATGCTCATGTAGGGTCGTGTAATTTTGGTCCAGGAGGAATATCGGTTCCTATTTTGGGAAAAGCAGCTTGCCACCTCCTCAAAAACTCGCTCAATCTCAAGTTCATCAGTTGAGCATCATCACCCACCATATTTTTTATTATTAATGGTGGCGGTGGAAGTGGCTGTAGTGGTAGTAGCGGCATAGCAGAGGTAGCACTAGCAGCAGCGACAGTGGTAGCAGTGACAACGGTAGTGGTAGCAACAGTGGCAGCATCAACGGAAGAGCTACAGTAGTGGTAGTAGCAGCGACAGTGCCGGTAGCAGCGGTAATAGCAGTGGCAGTGGTAGCGGCGACAATGGCAGTGGCAGTGGTGGCAACGGCAGCTGCATTGGAGAAAAGATAGATATATAGAAAGATAGAGAAAGAAAGATATATAGAAAGATATATATTTATATATTTATCTGTCTTTCTATCTTTCTCTATCTTTCTAAATAGAAAGATAGACTGATCAACAAATAAGTAGATAGGTAGATGTGTAGAAAGGCAGATATATAGATAGACAAATAGTTAGATAGATAGATAGACAGATAGATGGATAGATTGATAGGATATAGATATATGGATAGATAAATAGATACATAGATTTATTAATATACTGATAGTTCTATTGATAGTTAAATAGGCAGATTGTTAGGAAAATAAATATATAGACAAATAGATAATTAGACACATAGATAAATACACAAATATATATAGAGATAGGTAAAGAGATAGATGGGTAGATAGATAGACAGATAGACAGATAGATAGATACATAAATAAATAGATAGACATATAAACATATAGAAAAATAAAAAAATTTATTGATAGATAGATAGATAGACATATATATAGTTAGATAGATAGATAGATAGACAAATTGATATATAATTAGAAAGTTAGATATATTAACATATAGACAGCTAGATAGATAGATAGATAGATAGAGTGTTAAAAAAATAGACAGACAGATAGATTTATAAAATGACAAATAAACATATATATAGATAGACAAAAAAATAGATTGAAGGATAAGTAGATACAGATATAGATAGTTTGATATATATATATATATATAGACATATAGTCTGATAGTTAGATTGAAAGATAGTCAGATAGATAGATAGATAATCATATAAATAGATATACAGATAGATAAATTGGATGATAGACAGATAAACAAATATACTGATAGAGCGATAGATTGATAGATGAATAGATAAATAAATAAATAGATAGATAGTAATATAGACATTTAGATAGATAGATAGATAGAAAGATATATATATATAAATTGACAGATATATAGAATTCCAAATAGACAAATAGATAGATAAAGATAGTTAAATAGATAGATAGATAGACAGTTAGATAGATAGATAGACAAATTGCTTGAAAAAAAGACAAATTAAAAGGTAGATAGATAGAAAGATATATAGATTGACAGATAAATAGATAGTCTGATAGATAAATTGATAGATAGCTAGATAGATAGTTAGATAGATAGATAGATTCATAGAAAGTTAAATATAATGACTGATATACTAATAGTCTAATAAATAGTTAAAGAGTTAGATAGTTATACAAATAGATATATTAGATAGATAGATAGATAGATAGCTATACAGATTGGAAAATAGATAGATATGTTGATAGATAGATAGACATATATAATTATAGACATATAAATATAGAAATAGATAAATAGATAGATAGAAAGATAAATAGACTACTAGAAATAGAAAGAGATAGATAGAAAGAAAGATAGATAGACAAATAGAAAAAATAAAGTTAGTTAGATAAAAAAATATGTAGATATGGAGATGGATATAAATGCAGATATACATATAGACAAATAGTAATATATATATATATATATATATATATATATATATATATATATATATATATAGATCGATCGATAACCAAAAAGATAGATATATAGATAGATAGATAGATAGCCAAAAAGATAGATAGATAGACAGACAGACAGATAGATAAATCGATAGATAGGAAGATAGATATAATGATAGATAAATATATAGACTAATAGAGTGATAGTTTGATTGATAGTTAAATTGTTAGATAGTTAGTAAAATAGATATATTGACAAATAGAAGATAGACATATAAACAAATATGCAAATAGATAGAGAAATAGGTAGACAGATAAATAGGTAGATAGATAGATATATAGATAAAAATATATATATATATTAACTAAAAGACTGATGACCGAAACAAAAATAGATAGTTAGAAAGATATACAGATAGAAAGATATATAGTTAGACTATTAAAAAGATATAAAAATAGGTAATTAGAGATTTAGACAAAAAGACAAATAGACATAAAAAAATAGATAGATAGATATATAGATAGACATGAAGATAGATAGATAGTTAAATAGATAGAGAATTAGACAAATAGAAAGAGAAATACATAGATAGATAGAAAGATAGACATATAGACAGATAGATAGATAGATAGATAGACATACAGACAGATAAACAGATAGATACATAGATAGATAAAATAATATATAGGTAGATTGACAAATAGAAAATTAGATTTTTATATAGATATATAGATATGTAGATATATAGGTAGATAGAAAGATAGACAAATAGTTAGATAAATAGATTTACCGATATAATATTAGGTAGATAGACAAATATATATCATTACAAAAAAATTTCAAATAACTTGGAAAAATTCCCTAGTTAAATAGGATTTTTCTATTGCTAAAATAGAATAACAATGGATTAATCACCGATGTTTTCCAAAACTAATTTGCTCATCACAAAAAATTAATGTTCGAAAAATTCTCTATCAAAAAAGTTTTAACGACGTAAAATTCATCAGCTAAATTTATTTTTTTCCTTGCTAATTTTGATCGTATTTTAGATTTACATAAAAGTCCTTAGCAATAAGCGAGGTAAAAATCCTTAGTTATCTTCATTCTATAATTAATTTTACTATTTTATTTTTTTATAAAAAAATTGATTACATATTTTTATGTTTTTATATTAAATTAAATAAAAACATAAACTATAAACCATAATTTATAATTAACAAAAAATAAAAGAAGTTAATAAATTTTTTTGATACTATATATTATTTTGTTAAAACAAAAACATTACAAAATTCTATTACATCTTCTTCATCAATACATCTAACGACATTGCAAAAAGTATAATCTGCTCATGAAATTGACGTTCCTTTCATTCCCCCAGCTCTTATGGTCACTAGTAAAGGAATCATAGACATATTTTTGTATCACCACTTCCTACGATACAAAAAATAAAAAATAATGACCCACCTCAAGTCTCGACCTTGTTAATTTATTGCTGAATAATGAAAATGATCCACCTCGGCACGAACATGAGCCACAGTATTGAACATGAATGCTTCGAAAAATGAAGAGCCCAAATTGGAGTGATCATCAGCTTCTACCAGCAGAATCCTTCCTTTAATTATTGTTTTTTTAAGAAAAAAAACTGCAAAAAAAGACTATTATTTTCCACTTTAATAAGAAGCACATGCAAAGCATGCCTAAAAAGCAAGAGTAGACACTCATATATTTTAAAATTATTAGATATGATAATTTTAATAAGAACTAGACATTTTCTAGATCCTCAAACCTCTAAACACAACTTTCTACCATCATCTTAACAAATCAAACCCATGAATGGATGTAGTGAGACCAATGTGAGGTGGAAATCCTACGCAAATAAGATTCTGGATCAGGTTAGGTCGTTAGGAGTAACCCTATATTTTTATCGGTGTCCATTACATACAACTACATCTACAACATGTATAACTACATGCTTCAGAAACTTAAAATCCATTCATATCATTCATCTAATTCATCCATGTTTTTTTTCGATATTGTATAAATCTTTATCATTTTCCCATATATTTTAGGAACTTAAATTTAATTTTTTCAAAATTAAATATATTTTTATTGTATTTTTATATGTTTGTATTAATTTCTATGCTTTAATATGTTTAGGGTTTGTAATTTTGTTTCATTTAATATCATTTAACTAAAATTGATTTCTAATAAAATGTTCATTTGTTAAAATTCATGTTGTAAATTTCAAAACAAATAACAATATGTCTATGTAATAGATATTATAAAAAGTTTTTAAAATATATATGTGATGTAGTTTCAATTTACCAAGATAAAACTTTAAAAATAAAATTTATTTACAAAATAAAATTTGCACCTCATAATATGCAATATGTTATATTTATTATTATTAATTAATGTTTTAAATATATCTATTAATTACAAAAAAAAACATTGTCAAGTATTCAATTTGAAAAAAAAATTTAAAAATAATTATTTAAAAAAATAAATTCATATATTAATATGGTCATTTATATATTTTGAATAAAATAAAAAAAATAAATAGTTGTAGAAAAATTTACTGATATATTTATATGGTAATATGTTTTGTTTGAACATAATTAAAGAAATAATTGATTTTTTACAAAATATTAAAAGCATGTATTTATATGCACTATATTATATTTATTTGAATATTAAAGTTTCTAAAAATTTATTAATAACAATAAATACTAGGTAAAAATTTATCATAGACATTAATATTTTAATAAAAAAATTATATAGAAAAACAAAAATAATATTATCTATTTATGAACTATATTTTCATTTTTAACATAATTGTAAAAACAAAATAATTTACAAATATGTCAACTTCATTTATTTATATGAGTATAATGATAGTTATTTTAATATAAATATTAAAAAACAACTATTTGAATAAAATAGAAGCTCATATATATAATTTATAATTTCATTTTACACATTAATATGCTTCACACACTCACACACACATGCATACACACACACACACACACAAATATTTGTTTTAAATATAAATAATTTACAATATTTTATAAATTGTGTACAATATATAATATTTTATTTTAATTAAATTTTCAAAATCAAAACATTTTATATACATTTACACCCACACACACACACACACACACACACACACACACACATATATATATATATATATAATAGTTTCATGTGTAACTTTAAAAATACATAATGTATATAGGTATGTGTGTGTTTGTGTGGGTGTATAATAGTATTTGCATGCATAGAAATATATACACACTACTTTGAAAATGTAGATACATGTGTGAATATATACAAAAGTACAAAAATGTGTATGCTGATCTATAATGTATAGTAATGTATATGGTTGTATAAATGTGTATGCTGATCTATAATGTATAGTAATGTATATGGTTGTATAAATGTATGTGAGTGTAGCGTAGTGTATATGCACATATATATTTATGCATATATATGTAAATATCAACATTAATTTTGTGAAAAAAAATAATTGAGCACATAAATATTAACATGTTTGACAAATTCGTGAGAGCATGAGCAAAAAGTGACATTATTGCAAGATACTACTAATCTCCCATCTATTATACTTTGCCTCAAATTTTGATCAGAATACTACTTGCAATGATAAAGTTCATTCAATACTACATACCATGCAGTTACATTTTAATTCAATATTATAATTTGCTCAAATAAAAAAATCTATCTAATATCTTCTTCAACGACTCTTCTATCTTCCTTTTCTAGTCTTGATAAGCTATTTTTAATTTTTATTATATGTACATTTCTTATCTAATATCCCTAGTTCCAACTATTATAATAGTAAAATTCATCATATCAATCTAGGCCTGACATCTTTTTTTTCTATGAGATATTTGATTATAGAATATTTAGTATAGACTATGACTTTGGTTCCCACTAAATATGATATTAACTTGCCAAAAGAAACGATTGTTGATACAAGTTCTTTCTCTATAGTGTTATAATTTAATTGGGCATTTGAGAGCGTGTTGTTACCATAGTATATGATAACTATTTATAAATATTTGTATAACTATATAAAACTTTTGATAATTATATTTAACTATATTTGTAACTATGTAAACTATTTTTATAACTATATTAATAACTATATATACCTACTTTTTTAAGTATATAATATTATATAACTATATGTGTAATTCTATATAACTATATTTTTAACAAAATATATCATATGTTTAATAATTTATAACTATATATAATTGTATTTTACTAAATGTATAAATATAAAAATGTTATATATAACTATATCTTTAACTACATACATATTTATAACTATATATGTATTACTATATATAAATATTTATATAACTATGTAATACTCTATATAATTAAATATAACTATATTTGTATTTATGTATACATGTATCTATTCATATAATTAAATCTATATATTTATTTATAACTTTATATATATTTATGTATAACTACTTTTATCTACTTGTATGAATATATCTATATATAATTATATGTTTTACTATATAAATCTATTTTTAATTATATATACTATAGGTATTAGAACATATAAAGGTTGATCTAACTCTCTGGTGACTATCTCTTGAGGTATATTGATTTTGTTTCTTTCTCTCATTAGATCTATTTACCGCCATATGACAAATGGATTGAGATTTAGTGGAAGAAATTGGGTTGATGTTCACAAAGCTATTCAGTAGGCTATTTGCCAACAAGGATATGCAGATTTTGATGCTAGGTCTTGATGCTGGCAGTAAGACAACCATTCTGTATAAGTTGAAGCTTGGTGAAATTGTCACCACAATTCCTACTATTGTCTTTAAATTAGAGACTATTGAATGCAAAAACATGAATTTCACTGTGTGGGATGTTGGACGTCAAGAAAAGATTCACCCTTTTTGGAGGGATTACTTCAAAAATACCCAATGTTTCATATTTGTGGTGGACGACAATGACAGAAATTGTTTTGTTTATGCCAGAGATGAGTTACATAGGTTTCTAAACAAGGAAAAGCTTCTAAATGTAGGTTTGCTGGTGTTTGCCAATACGCAAGATCTTTTCAATGCTATGAATGCAGCTGAACTTAGTGACAAGCTAGGACTTCACACTCTTTTCCAATGGCATTGATACATTTAGAGCTCTTGTGCTACCTTTGGTGATGGCCTCTATGAGGGTGTTGATTGGCTTTCCAATTATATTGTCAGCAAGTTATAAACAATTTTAGCAGGATGAGACAAACTTTGTTGACATATCTGGATGTGGATCTAATCTTTCCTACTTTTTCCGAGTTTTGTTCTATTATGGGGATGACATCATCTATTTCTAGGGGGATTCAAATTATATTTATATTTATATATAGCACGCCTGAAATACAAGACCTCATTTACTTTGCACTAATCTATTGTAAGTCGAGCTTGTTTGTTTTCTGTTTTGTGTCTTTTCGCCATTGGATCCCAAAAGTATAAGAACATATAACTATACATAATTGTCTTTGACTAAATCTATAACTATAAAATAATATACATAACTAAAATTAAAAAATATAATTAACATATATTTAATATACATTCTTATATTTTAGTATATAAAAATGTATTTTACTATATATATACCTATAGATAACTATATGTATACATATATAAAATTAAATGAAAAAATATATAAACCTCCATGTATAAATATAAGTATAACTATATGTGTAACTATATGCATAACCACATATAACTATATTTATAATTACATGGGTAACAACATACAACATTATTTTAACAATGTGTATAACTATATATAAATATTTGTATAACTATATATAAATATTTTAATAACTATAGAACACTCTATATAATTAAATATAACTATATTAGTAACTATGTATACATATATGTAAATTTATATATTTCTTTATAACTTTATATATTTATGTATAACTATTTGTGTGAATATATCTATATATAACTATATGTTTAACTATAAAAAAATTTTTACAGCTATATTTACTATATGTATAAAAATATATAACTATAAATAATTATATCTTATTATATGTATAACTTTAAAAGATTTATACATAACATAATCTAAATATATAATTTACAACTTATATTTAATATACACTTGTATATATTATTATATAAAAATGTATTTTATTTTATCATACCTATACATAACTATAAGTATAATTATATAAAATTATAAAAAATATATATATATACCTACATGTATAAATATAAGTATAACTCTATGTGTAACTATATGTATAACCACATGTAACTATATTTATATTTACATGTATAACAACATACAACATTATGTTTAACTATATGTGTATAAATATATATAAATATTTGTATAACTATATAACACTCTATATAATTAAATATAACTATATTTGTAACTATGTATACATATATGTAAATCTATATATTTGTTTATAACATTGTATACATTTATGTATATCTACTTATAATTACTTGGAGCTAAGGATCAATGCAAAACAGCCTCAGAAATCAGGTATGATTTGGATGATAGCTATCATACACAACTTTCTTTTTCTTTATAAAACTAATGTATGATGATAAAATATTATTAAAATTTGAAACTTGTAATCATATCACAATGTTCCTATAATAATGAGAGTATTATAAGCTCCAATTTATTTAACAATTTATATCCTCAGTTCATTGGGTACACTCTAGAAAGCTACATGAGTTGATAATGAAATCATACAAATCTCATGAATTTGATATTGCTTAAAATGAGAAATTGAAGCTATGGATCAATGCATACCAGCCACAAAAATCAGGTATGATATTGATGATAGCTATCACAAACTGCTTTCTTTTTCCTTATTAAACTAATGAATGCTGAAAAAATGATCATAAAATTTGAAACTTGTAATCATATTAGGTTCGCTATTATGTTTCTTTAAAGGCTATTTTATAAACTTCTTTAGACTATTATGCATTTCTATTTAATATTGCTTATCATCTAGTCTGTGCTTTGCTTATTCACTTGATATCTACATGAAATCATCCTTTGAGTAGCCAAGTAATTTTACACGTGCAACTTCATTGAGTAAATATGTACATATATTCTATGTACATATACATATATACTGGTATATATGTATAAGTATTTACCAGTATATATGTACATACTTGTACATAAATACATTGCAGTCTAAATGTACATACATGTACATATATACTATAGTGTTATGTATACATGTATATATTTGCATATACATTACAGTGTATATGTACATTTACTGAGTATATATGTACGTATAAATACTTGTATATGTATACCAATATATATGTACATATACATATATACCAGTGTATACATATATATTCTTATATATGTACATGTACATATATATCAATATATATATACATATATACTACAATATATATGTACAAATATATTACAGCAATGACCATGCTGAAATAAGTCAATATGAGATTATAGCTTAATTGTTTAAGTCAATTTACTTAAAGATCAAGACACATATAGATTGATGTGCGGATGTTACATTTTAGAAATGTGTGTCATTATTGACACATCCTTTTAGTAAATTGCACATCCTTTTAGAAAATTGTGTGAAAAAAAACCAAAAGATTTTATAAAATGGGAGAGTTAAAACAAGAGAAATAACAAAGAAATATTTATGTGGATACCGCTAGAGGCACTGACTTTTGATTGTGCTAGGTTTCAACTGAACCATTCAGAATCAAAAGTATTTTTTTCTACACTACAATAAGTAACATCCTTGTACTTTGTTTAATTATATTCACTTAGATTATTGGTTGGTTCCTAGTCTGAAACAAGTTTCTGATATGAAATTTACTGGAACCATAACAAGATAGACATATAGAAAGAAAGATAGTTAGATAGATAGATATATAAATAGATAAATGGATGGATATATAGATAGATAAATGGATGGATATATAGATAGATATAGACATACAAATAGGTAGATAGATAAGTAGATAGATAGATAGATAGGTAGATAAGTAGATAGATAGACAAATAAATAAATAGATAGATATATAGATAAATAAATAGACAGACACACATGTCAATATTTAGATATATAAAAAGATAGATAGACAAGTAGAAAGATCAATATTCAGATAGAATGATAGATAGAAAGATAGATAGAAAGATAGAAAAATTGACAGATAAACAAATAGACAGATAGAAAAATAGATAGATAGAAAGATAGATAAATAGACACATAGACATATAGATGGATAAATAGATAAACAGATAGATAGATAGTCAAAAAAATATATAAAGATATAGACAGATAGATAGACAGATAGATATATATATATATATAGTTAGATAAATAAATAGACAAATAGAAATATTGATAGATAAACAAACAGATAGATAGACATATAGAAAGAAAGATAGATAAATAAATAGATTGATATATAGACTGATGAAGTGATAGACATATCGACAAATAGATAGATAGATAGGTAGACAGATAGATTGATTTATTGATAGACATATAGACAAATATGTAGAAAGATATATAAAAAGATAGATAGAGAGATATATAGATAACCAGATAGATAAATAGATAGATAGATAGATATAAGGATATATAGATATACAAAAAAGAGAGATAGATAGATATATAGAAAGATATATAGACAGAAAGAAAGAAAGATAGATAGATAGATAGGCAGATAGACAAATAGAGAGATAGAGAGAGGCAAATAGACAAATCAATAGAGAGGCAGATAGGTATATATAAAAATATATAGATATACAAATAGTAAGATTAGTAGATAGGTAGATAGGAAAATAGATAGATAGATAGATAAATAGATAGTTAGTTAAATAGACAAATAAACAAATAGATAGATTGGCAGATAGATATATAGATAGATATATAGATATATAGATAGGAAAATAGATAGATAGATAGACATATTGACAAATAGATACATAGATAGATAAACTTATAGACTGATAGAATAATAGACTAATAGATAGAAGGATAGTTAGAAAGATAGATAGATTGATTGATAAATAAATAGATAGATAAACACATAGTTATACAGTTAGATAGATAGACAAATAAATAGATAAAAAGATATGCAGATAGATAGACAAATGGACAAATATACATATAGGCTGATAGGCTGATAGAGAGATGAATATATAAAAAGATCAGATAGATAGATAGATAGATAGATAGTCATATAGACATATAAACAAATAGATAGATATGCAGATAGACAAATAAATAGATACATAGAAAAATAGATAGTCAGATAGATTGATAGATAGATATATAGTTAGATAAGCTAATAGACTGATAGATGGAAAGATTTATTGATAGAAAGATAGTTAGATAGATATTGAGTTAGATAGATAATCAGTTAGATAGATAGATGGTTAGATAGTTAGATAGATTGATAGATTGATAGATAAATACAGACAAACAGACAGACAGACAAATAGATAGATAAACATATAGAAATTTACACATATAGATAGATAGACATATAAATAGATAAATAGATAGACATATAAATAGATAAATAGATAGACAGTGAGAGATATAAACACATAGAAATATAGATTGATAAATAGACAAATAGATATATAGATAGATAGATAGACAAATAGACATATATATATATATATACAGATTGATAAACATATAAACAAATAAAAATATATACATATAAATAAAATGACAGATAGATAGATAGATAGATAAACATATAAACAAATAAATAGATATAAAGATAGATAGAAAGACACATAATTAATAGAAACATATATAGATAGATTAATAGTCCGATAAATTGATTGATAGATAGACAGATAGATAAATAGATAGGGAGAAAAAGAGATTAGTAGATTGTATATACATAGATAGATAGATAGACCAATAGAGTGAAAGTTGATATATTGATATAAAGATAGACATATACACAGAAAGACAGATATATAGATATATCGAAAGACAAATTGACAGATAGATAGATAGTAAGATAGATAAAAAATATATAAATATACATATTAATAGACAGAAAGGTAAATATTTAGATGGATAGATAGAACGACAAGTAGGCAAATATATAAAAAGAAAGATAGACAAATAGATAGATATATAGGCAGATAGATAGATAGATATGTAGGCAAATAGATAGATAGATAGATACACAAATAGGTAGATAGGTAAATAGAAGGATAGAAAGATAGAAAGATAGATATATATATATATATATATATATAGTTAGATAGATCATTAGATTGGTAAATAAATAGATTGCCAAATAGATAGATACACATATAAACATATAGAGATATAGATAGATAGGCTGATAGATAGAAACATAGTTAGATAATTAGATAGATAGATAGAGAGATAGACAAATAGATAGATAGATAAATAATTAGATAGATAGATAGATAAATAAATAGGAAAATATATAGAAAGAAAGATAGACAAACCGATATATAGATAGGCAAACAGATAGATAGATAGATAGATAGATAGAGAGATATGCAAATAGATAGATAGATAGATAGAGAGATAGGCAAATAGATAGATATAGAGATAGGCAAATAGATAAATAGATTGCTAGACAAGTAGGTAGATAGGTAGATAGATAGATAGATAGATAGATGGACAGATAGATAGATATATAGTTAGATATATAATTAGATAGATAAATAAATCGATTGGCAAATAGACAAAAACACATATTAACATATAGATAGATTGATAGATTGATTGATAGAAACATAGTTAGATATTTAGATAGATAGGCTGATAGACAGACATATAGACAAAAAGATAGATAAATATATAGATAGATATATATATATATACATAGACAAATAGAAATATTGACATATAGATAGATAGACAGAAAGAGAGAGAGAAAGATTGATTGATAGATAGATAGATACAAAGACATATAGATAGATTGATAGATTGATTTCTACATAAATAGATAGACAGATAGATAGATAAAAATATAAATAGATATATAGATAGATAATTTGATTGATTGATAGATATATTGACAAATAGACAAATATATTGATAGATAGCTTGATAGATATATATATATATATATAGATAAAAAGATAGGCAGATATAGTGATACACAATTAGACAAATAGATAGATAGATAGAAATATTTATAGTTTTATTGATAGATAAATAGATAGATAGATAGATATATAGTTAGACAAACAGATAGATAGATAAATAGACATATAAAAAGGTAGATAGATATACAAATAGACATATTGACATATATTGAGATGAATAAACAAAAATATAAATTATTACATAGATAGATATATAAACAGATACAAATATATAGGTTTACAAATTGATAGATATATATATAGACAGATAGATTGATTACAGATAGATAGATGGACCGATAGATAGATAGATGGACTGATAGATAGATAGATAGATAAATAGTTGGATAAATAGATAGATAGATAGATAAAGAAATAGATAAATAGAAATATAGACATATAGATAGATTGATTGATTGACAGATACACAAATAGATAGATAATTAGATAGATAAAAAGATAGATAAATAGATAGAAAGATACACCACAAAAAAATATTGATTTAGCTAGGAAATTTTAGCTAGGGATCAATCCCTAGCTAAATTGCGATGGATTAGCTAGGCAATAGAAAGTAATTTATGTTTTTTCATTAAAATAAAAATTTACAACAAATTAGCAATAGATTAGAGATGGATTAGTGATGGAATAATTTCATAAATTCTGCATCAAAAAGAGTGTGGAATTTAGTAACGGATTAGTTACGGAATATTTTCGTAAATTCTGCTCAAGAAAAACGAGAAATATAGTGATGGAATTAGTGATGTAATTTCCCTAGCTAATAAAATCTAGAATTTAGCGATGGATTTAGTGATAGAATTTCCCTAGCTAATTAAATCTGGAATTTAGCGATGGATTTAGAGATAGAATTTCCCTTCCTAATAAAATCTGGATTTTAGCGATGGATTTAGCGACGAAATTTTCCTAGCTAATAAAATCTAGAATTTAGCGATGAAATTTCCCTACCTAATAATATCTGGATTTTAGCGACGGATTTAGCGACGGAATTTTCCTAGCTAATAAAATCTGAAATTTACCTATGAAATTTCCCTACCTAATAATATCCTTAATTTAGCGATGGATTTAATAATAGAATTTCCATATCTAATAAAATATAGAAATTAGCGACGAATTTAGCGATGAAATTTCTCTAGCTAATAAAATCTAGAAATTAGCGATGGATTTAATGACGAAATTTCTCTATCTAATAAAATCTGGAAATTAGTGATAGATTTAGCGACGGAATTTCCCTAGCTATTAAAATCTAGAATTTAGCAATGGATTTAGCTATAGAATTTTCCTAGCTAATTACATCCGTAACATAGCGACAAATTTCATCTATGGAGTTCCCTAGCTAATTACACACTGAACATAGTGATGCCTTTTAGCGATGTAATTTCCCTAGCTAATTACATCCCAAAAATATAGCTACGGATTTAGCGATAAAATTTTCCTTTCTAATTACATACTTAATATAGCGACGGAACTTCCTTAGCCAATTACTTCCTGAATATAGTGACTGATTTTAGTGACGTAACTTCACTAACTAATAAAATCCAAAATATATCTACGGATTTAGCAATGGAACTTTTTTAGCTAATTAAATCAGGAATATACCGACGGATTTAGTGACTCAACTTCCCTAGCTAATTAAAACCAAAACATAGCGACAAAATTTTCCTAACCAATATTTTATTATTTAATTTTTTGTAATTTATTAATAGTATTACTATTTTATTTAATTTTGTTTATTAAATTATGTTAATGGTCTATAGATGAGCAATACTTGAGAGTTACATTCTTCTCATAAAATCATAAAAAAATGATATTATAAATAAATAATTTAAATATTATAAAAATACAAAAAAATTATATTAATAAGGACTAACATATCTATTTTTATGATGTATTAATTTTTTAAAAAAGTATACATAAAATTTTTCTAAAATTTTTAATTAAAAAACATAAAAATTTGTATTAAAGTAATATTAAATAATTAATTCAATAAGTATAATAATTTATTTCAATATTTTAAAAATTAAATTAACATACATTAAAATTTCTACTAATATAAATGTAAATTAATTCATTGTATGATAAAATATAAAATATTTTCAAAAATATCTGAATTGAAGAATAAACTAGTAAATATTATTATGATTATTAGTATAAAAAAAATTTATGATTATAGGAAACATTTTAAAAATATAATTAATATAAAAATTGAAATTTTTGAAAAATAATAAAAATATAAATTTTTTCATTAAAGTTAAAAGAAAATAAATTAATATTTAAAAATAAATACATATATGTTTGACCCTACTAAAATTTATAAGAATTAAATAATTAAGTAATATTTTTTCTATTAGCTTTTAACATTCAGTTTCTATTAAAATAATTATTATAACTTTTTTTAATTATCTTATCACTTTAAGTACTTTTTTGAATTTTAAAAATTATAAATGATATCAAATAATATGAAATTTTATACCTTTAAAATTATTACATATTATCTTCATAAAAATTAATATGATGAATTCTTAAAAATTTATAACCATAAAATATAAATTTTTATATATTTTTTAACATAAAGAGTATTTTATAACACTTATGAGAGTGACTAGAGGACAAATCATCTTTTCATGTATGCCTTATATTATATGAAATGTGTTAATTTTGTAGCTATTTGATATTTTTTTTATCATGCTAAACAAATATTTTATTAAATTGTATATATATTTAGTATTTAATTAATATTATAATAAAAAATTGTAAGGTGTAAATTTTGAATTTATACATTGCTACATGCACATTAATTTATTTTAAAAAATTTTGATAGTAAATAAAATAAATGAGTCTTTTTGTATTATATATATATATATATATATATTTTATTTATTTATTTATTTATTATTTATATTATATTATTTATTTAATGTTTTTATAATTAAAAATAAATATATTTTGGAAATATATATTTAATGTTTATTTTGTCGAGACTAAGTCCCCCATCTTTCTCTCGACATTTTCAAAGAATAAGCGACGCAACTCCTCCGTAGTCCTCCATCCTTCTTTTGCCACCGATGCAACATAAACATATTCGAATTAAGTGATAATTTGTTATTGATTTGAGGTACTTTTTCTACCCTAATTCTTCATTGATTATCTTAATGCGTATTGATTCTATTAATTCTTTTTTTCGAAATTCTTCTTCTTTAATCATATACATTAATTTAATTATACTTATTGTGATACATACCAAATGCATTTGTGTTGTGTTGGGCAGTAGGTATGCTAATATAAACTTAATTTAATAATACTTTTTTTTATACATATTCTGTTAATTTAATTATACTTTTTATTTAAGTACATATTCTGTTAATTTAACTATACTTGGATTGCTTATATAAACTTAATCATATATAACACAAAATGGGTGTTTTGTGTTGGGCAGTGTGTATATAACACATAGATATATAAGTGTATTTTATTATATGTATAACTATAAAAATAGTTTACATAAACATAACTATATATAAATATAACACCATATATATATATATATATATATCTATCTATCTATCATAATATTATATATGATACATTCAATACACATGTAGTGTATTTCAGATATAATTAGTATTATACATATAACATTATATACATATTTTATACAAATAAAGATATATTGACTTTATGATAGGATTTTAATAATGTATACTTGAAATTTGTAAGTCATCATTATAAAATACACGTCTAATAAATTTGCATTATGAAAATATATATTATTCCATAATACCTTACCTACCCGATAAGTATAATTATATTATTATCTGTAAACTATATTTTATACATGGCTTTATGTATAAGGAAAATCACACACTCATTTAAGTGTATTTAATATCTGTAAATTTCAAGTATAGTCACATTAATATCTGTTAATGTCAAATTAATATCTGTAAACATTTATTGACCAGTTTTCAATTAGTTCAAAAAAAATGTAATAGTCTTTATGTATACTGATACTAATTTACAAGACATTTAAAAACATTTATATATTTCACTATATTTTAATTACTATGTTTAATTAAATGCAACATAGGCTCCCTTATAAATACTCTAGCATTGACTATCAATATGATTCATATAGGATTAAAATATTTAAGATATCTAGCTCATCTGACATACATTATTTCCTACATGAATTGATGCTGATGACTTTTCGATGGGTTTGAGAAGTTCCACCTATATGGATGAGTAGATCTCACATATTTTATCACCGCTATAGCCATTAACTCATAAATTCTATACCCATGGACTTGATATTCTTTACTTATTGTAAGCTAATCATAGAATTGTTTACTTGAGTAAACACTATAAACTATTTACTTATTGTAAGCTTGGATAATGAAGAAACTTTGATAATTAATCCAAATAATCAATATCTATGAAATGATAATCCAGATTCACAGAGTTAACTTTATTACTTGTTAAACTCATATACTTGTAATATATTTTACCGTGCTATAAAATAACTAACACTTACATTGATTTTTGTAGTGTCTTATCTCTCTATAATTTCAATACTTAATGGTCTTTGAGCTATTATAATTACAATGATTCTTAGATTTAGACCTCTTGTTTTTTGATTTGCTTTTACGTTTTTTCTTAGTTGAATTTCTTACAATTAACTTTGTATATAATTTTAAAGTGGTTGATATTTCACTTGTCTATCTCTGTTGAATCTCCTTGCTTAGAAATAAATCATGAACATCATCGAATTTCAATTTATTAGTTCTTGATGAACTATGCACAACTACAATTGTAATACATTAATTTTTGATAGAGAACACAAAAGTATCAATACACATACTTCATCTTTGACTTCAATATCAAACAAACTTAATTGGGTTGTGATTGTGTTGACTTAATTGAGTTTTTGGGTCAATGATGTGCTTTATGTCAACTTCAGATTGAAAAAAAACCTCATCGTGTGCACTTTTGTAGCATCAATTAGTTTTTATATATACTAGCAAGAGCCATCGTAAGCCTTACTATGCTCTTCTCATTTTTTATATTGAAAGTAAGTTGGTAAGATATCATATTTCAGATGAATTCAAGTGCTAGTATGTGCTCTTCTTTCTTCATAGACTCTATCATATTCCTCAAAAGCGGTTGATATATAATTTTCTAGTATATATAATCTTCCATCTATATTTTCTAGAATCCAAATTTTGTTCCATAAATTTTTTTTATTTTAACTTTTCCTTTATATATAGTCATTACTATCTGCAAAATATGAATTCTTCTAGAAAATTCTTTTAGAACACTATGTATGAGAATTGAGAATTGCACAACCTAAACTTCAAATACCAATTGTTGAGAATAACTTGATTTCCTATTTGTTAGATAGACATTTAGATAAACTAACAAATATAAAGGTAAATAGATAGAATAATTGATAAATAGATGATATATATAGAAATATATATATATATATATATAGAAAGATTGACAAATAGGCTGATAAATAGAAAGACGGTTAGATAGTTAGAGAGATATAAAAATAAAAAGAAGATATATAGATTAATTGATAGATATAATAGTTAGATAGTTACATAGATATATAGATTGTCATATAAACATTTCGACATAAAATAGATAGATATAAGGATAAACAGATAGACAAACATTAGATAGATACATAGATATACAAATAGACAGAAATATATATTGATAGTTAGATTGATAGATAGACTAATAGACTAATAAACTGATAGACTGATAGATTGATAGAGAGGTAGATAGATAGATAGACAGATAGAGAGATAGATAAATTAATAATTAGAAAGACAAATAGGTAGATAGATAGATAGGTAGGTAGAGAGCTTTATATATAGATAGATATATATAAATATAGATAGATAGATAGCTAGATAGATAAATAGATGTATATAAAGATAGATAAATAGATAGATATATTATAGATAGACATATAGAAAGATTAATTAATAGAAAGATAGATTGATAGATAGATTGACAGATAAATAGATAGATATAAAAGATAGAAAGATAGACAATAAGATATGTATATAGATAGAGAGATAAATAGTCATATATATAGATAGATTATTAGAAAAATAGATATAAATATAGATAGATAGATAAATAGATAGATATAAAGAGAGATTAATATACATATTTATAGAAAGATAGATATACATATTGATAGATAGATAGATTGATTGATTGTTAAATTTATATATAGATTGATATACAAATTTATTGACAGAATGATCGACAAATTGATAGCGAGATTGATATACTATTTGATAGACAAATTGTTAGATATAATGATAGATATATAAATAAATAGACAAACTGATTAAGAGATAGATACATACATACGAAGATAAGATAGATAGATAAATAGATAGACAGACAAACAGATAGATAGATATATCGATAGATAGTTAGATAAACAAATATATAGATAAATGGATAGATAGATATATAGATATACAAATAGATAGACATATAGTAAGATATATAGATAGACACATAGATAGATATATATATATATATTTTTTATTTATTTATTTATTTATACAAATAGATAGATAGATTGATAGATAGATAAAAATATAAATTGATTGATTGATTGACAGATAGATATATTGATAGATAATTAGATAGATAGATAGATAGATATATAGATAGATAGTTAGATAAACAAATATATAGAAAAATAGATAGATATATAGATAGACAGATAGATAAACATATAGTTAGATAGATTGATAGACACATAGATAGATAGATAGATAGATATATATATACAAATAGATAGATAGATAGATAGATTGATTGATTAACAGATAGATATATAGATAGATAAATAGATAGATAGATAGATAGAAACATAGATAAAAAAATTGATAGATATATAGATAGATATATAAATAGAAAGATAGATAAATAGATAGTTAGACAGAAAGATAGATAGATAAATAGATATATTGATAGATATATAGACAAATAGATAGACGGATAGATTGATTGACATATAGATAGATATATAGAGTTATATAGATATAGAGATAGATTGACAGATAGATTGATAGATTGATAGACAGATCGATAGATAGATAGAGAGATAGACATATAAATATATAGATAGATATATTAATATGTAAATAGATTGGTAGATAGATAGATTTATAGATATAGAGATAGAAAGATAGATAGAATGATAGACATACAGATAAACAGATTAATAGACAAAATAATAGGTAGATTAATAGATTGATTGATATATAGATTTAAACAAGATTGATTGACAAATTGATAGAGAGAATGATAGACAGATTGAAAGACAAATTGAATGACAGATAGATAGACAAATTGATAAAAAAATAGATAGACAGATAGATAGACAGATAGATAGACAGCTAGATAGACAGATAGATAGACAAATTGATAAAAAAATAGATAGACCGATAGATAGACAGATAGAAAGATAGATATATAGAAATATTATTAGACAAATCGATTCACAAATAGATTCACAAATAGATTAACAGATAGATAGACATATAGATAGATAAAAATATATTCGGATATATATACATATAAATAGACTGAAAGATATACTAATAAATAAATAGATATATATATATATAGAAAGATAGATAGACATTTAGATAGAAAGAAAGATAGATCGATAGAAAAATAGATACATAGATAGATAGATAGATAGATAGACAGATAGATAGGCAGATAGATAGACATATAGATATACAAATATATAAATAAATATAAAGAAAGATTAAAAGATAAATAGACAGATAGATAGTCAGATTGATAATATGTTTGAAAGTTAGATAGAAAGACAGATTGAAATATATTTTGATAGCCAAATTGATACACAGATTAATAGACAGATTGGTAAATATATTGAAAAATAGTTATATTGATAGAATTATAAATATATAGATAAATAGATAAATAGACATTTAGATAAATTGATAGATAGATAGATAGATGAAAAATAAATAAATAAATATATATATATATATATATATATATATATATATATAGACAAATAGATAGGCATAATAGAAAGAAAGATAGATAGATAGATAGATAGATAAACATATAGATATATAGATAAATTGAAATATAGATTGACAGATAGATAGTCAGCTAAATAGACACCTAAACATATAAATAGATAGATAGATAGATCGATCGATAGATATATAAATAGATAGTAATATAGAAATATAAACAAATAGACAAATAGATAGTTATATAGATAGATAGATTGATAGATAGGCAAATAGATAGTAGAATAGATAAATAGACAGATAGTAAAATGGAAATATAGACAGATAAATATATAGGTATATAGATAGATTGATAGATAGATAGTCAGATAGACAAATAGACATATAGATAAATAGACAGACAGATAGGCAGGTAGATAAATAGAAAGATAGATATATAGATTGATAGCCAGAAACATAGACATATAGATAAACATATTAATAGACATAATAATTGATAGATTTATAGAGAGATTGATAGAGAGATTGATAGACATATTGATAGATAGATGATAGGTAGAATGCAAGATGGATTGAAAGACAAATAGATAGATAGATAGTCAACTTGATAAAAAGGTAGATAGACAGAAAATATAGATAGATAAATAGATAGATTATTAGTCAGATAGATTGATAAATAGATTAAGAGATACATTGAAAAATAGATAGATAGATAGACAGATATATAGTCATATAGCTAGACATATAGATATATTGAAAGATAAATAGAATGATAAATAGATAAATATAATGATAGATAGACACACAGATAGATAGATAAATAGATAGGTAGATAGATAAAATGATTGTTAGAATGATAGATAGATAGATAGATAGATAAAAAATATATATAGATAGATAGATAGAAACATGGATAGGCAAATATATAAATAGATTAAAAATTAGATAGGGAAATAGATAGTCAAATAGATAATTAGATTGAAAGATAGATTGAGAGACAAATTTATAGCCAAATTGATAGACTAGATTGATAGGAAAATTGGTAGACAAATTGGTAGATAGATTGTTAGATATATTTATATACAGAAATAACTACATATGGATAGTCATTTATATAGATAGATAGACAGATCGGTAAAAAATAGATAGATAGATAGACAGAAATATAGATAGAAAAATAGGCTGATAGATAGATAGATAGAGATAAAGATAGACAAACAAGATAGACCGATAGATAGATAGATAAATAGATACATAGACAGAAAGATAGATAGATAGATAATTAGATAGATAGATAGGTAAGATAAAGATAGACAGATAGATAGATAGACAGACAAAAAGACAAATAGATAGATAGACAAATAGGCAGACATATTGAAAGAAAGATAAATAGACGAATAAACTGATAGATAGACAAACATATAGATAGACATATAGATAGATAGATATACAAATAGAAAGACAAATAGATAGATAGACAGATAGATATATAGATATATAGACAATTAAAAAACATATAGACATATAGATAGATTGACAAATATAAAGAAAGACAAATGAATAGTAAGATAGACATTTAGATTGATAGGTACATTGACAAAAGATAGATATACAAATATTTATATAGACAGATAGATAGACTGACAGATAAATAAATAGATAGAAAACTAGTTATCCATATATAGATAGATAGATAGAAAGATAGATAGACATACAGATAGACAGATAGATAGACATACAGATATTCAGATAGATAGATAGATAGATTGATAGATTGACAGACAGGTAGATAGATAGATAGATAGATAGATAAATTGATAGGCAGATAGATAGATAAATTGATAGGCAGATAGATATATAGATAGATTGATTGATAAATAGATAGATAGATAGATAAGCATATAGATAGAAAGATACACAAATAGATATATAGATAGACTGATAGACTGATAGATAAACATACATATAAAGAAATAGATATACAGATAGATAGACAAACAAATAGATAAATAGATAGAAATTATATAGATAGATAGACATATAGATAGACAAACAGATAGATAGATACATAGACATATATACATACAAATAGATAGTCAGATAGACAAAGCAATAGATAGAGAGATAGATAAATAGATAGACAGATAGATAGACTGACATATAGTTAGGCAAATAGACTAACAGATACAAATAAAGATAGATTGATAGATAGATAGACACACATATAGATAGACACATATCCTTATATACATTCAAATAGATAGTCAGATAGACAAATAGATAGACAGTTAGATAGTTAGATATATAGATAGAGAGACAAATATACTAATAAATAGATAGATAGACTGATTTATAGATAAATAGATAGATATATAGATAGTTTGAAAGATAGATTGATAGATAGAAGATAGATAGACATAATGATACATAAATAGATAGATAGTATAGTTAGATACATAAATAGGTAGATATACAAATAGATAGAATGATAGATAGATTGATTGATCAGATAGATATATATATAGATAGATTGATAGATAGATTATTAAATAGATAGATACATAAATATAAAGATAGACAAATAGATAGATAGCTAGTCAGATTAATAGGCATAGATAGGTTGACACATAGATAGACACATAGATATATAGATATTTAGATAGATTAATATAGAGATTGTTAGATATATTGATAGACAGATTGATATATACCCTGATAGATAGATTGATAGAAAGATTAATATACAAATTGATAGAGAGATTTATTGACAAATAGATAGAATGATTAATAGATAGATAGATAGACAGACAGACAAATAGATAGATAGACAGATAGACAGATAAATATATATACATATATATATATATAGATATATAGATTGAAAATAGATAGATAGGTAGATTTATTTATAGACAAATAGATAGACAGACAGATAGATAGATAGATAATTGATAGATAAATCAAAAGCTAGATAGATAGACACATATATAGATAGAAAGAAAAGCAAATAGATAGTCATATAAATAGACATTTAGATAGATTAATTGATAAATAGACAAGTAGATAGATAAAGAGATAGACATATAGTTAGATAGATAGATAGACAGATTGATAGATAGAAAGAAAATATATACACACACACACACACATAGAATGATAGATATATAGATAGATATATAAATAGATATATAGATTATTAGATTTATATATATATATATAGTTAGATAGATAGATATACTTTTATATAAATAGTTAGATGATAGATAGATAGATAGACACATTGATAAACAAATAGATATATAGAAAATTATATATATATATATATATATAGATTTATAGATTCATAGGATATATAGATAGGTAGATTGTTTGATAGATTGATAGAATGAACGATAGTTAGAAAGATATATAGATAGACAAATATATTGACCGATTTATAGGTAAATTGGAAGATTGAAAGATAGACAGACAGTTAGTTAGTTGGATAGACAGAAATATATATAGATAGACAGATAGACAGACAGATAGATATATATATATATATTTAAAGATTGATAGATAGATAGATACATAAATAGATAGATTAGTAGACAACTTGATAGACAGATAGATAGACAAATACATAGAGAAATAAATAGAGACAGATAGATATATAGATAGATAGATAGATAGGCATAGAGATAGACAGATAGAAAGATAGATAGAAAGACAGATAGATAGACAGATAGATAGACAGATAGACAAATAGAATATATATATATATATAAAGATAGATAGAAAGAGAGATTAATATACAAGCCAATATATAGAAAAATTGATAGTAGATAGATATACAGACACATAAATTGATAGACAGATAGATATACAATTTAATAGATAGATTGATATGCAAATTGATAGATAGATAAATAGACAGATAGATAGACATATAGATATACAGATAGATCTAAAGATAGATTGATAAATAGATATACATAGAGATATACAAATTAATACATTCATACATAGATAGATATATAGACATAAAGATAGATAGATAAATAGATAGATACATTGATAAAAAGTTAGATATATAAAGAGATTGATAGCTAGATAGACAAATAGATAGTTAGATAGATTAGATACATAGACAACTAGATAAATAGAAAGATAGATTTATCTATAGACTGATAGATAGATAGAAAGACAAACGAATAGAAAGACTAATATAAATATAGATTGAAAAATAGATTTGCATATAGATAGATTGATTAATAGATCAATAAATAGACAGATAGATATATTGTTTGATAATTAGATAAATAGAAAGATAGATAGATAGATAGATAGATTAATAGTTAGATAGATAGATAAATCGATAGATACAGATATAGACATATAGATTTTGACAGATAGATAGATAGTTAGATAGATAGAGAGATAAAAAGATTGACAAATAGATATATAGATAAATAGTCAGATATATAATCAATAGATAGACAGATATAAAGACATATTAATAGATAGATAGTTAGATAGACAAATAGATAGATATATATATATATATATATAGATAATATGGTAGATATATAGATAGATAGACTATAAGATAAATAGATAGATAAAGAAATAGATAGGCAGATATAAAAAAGATAGATAGATAGATATAAACATATATGGATAGACAGATAGATAGAAATAAAGTTAGATAGTTAGATAGATAGATAAATAAATAGATTATTAGATAGATAGATATACATATAGAAAGATAGATACATAGACAAATAGAAAGATAGAGAGATAGATCGGTAGGTAGATAAGTAGATAGATACACATATATATAGTTAGAAAGATAGATATATAAATATATAGATAGATTGATTGATTGAAAGAGATATTAATAGATATATAGATAGATAGACCGATACATAGACATTTAATATAAAGATAGACATATAGATAGATAGACAGATAGATAAATAGATAGAGTGATATATAGATAGATACATAAACAAATAGAAAAGCAAATAAATCCATAGAGAGATATATAGATATATAGAAACATAGAAGGACAGACAAAAAGATAAACATATGGATAGAAACTCAGGCAGGCAAATAATCAGGTAGTGAGGTAGATAGACAGATAGATAGACATACAGACAAAAAGGATAAACAGACAGACAAATAAGTAATTAGAATGATAAACAGATAGATAAAGAGGTAGATATACAGATAGATAGATAGATTCATAGGCATATTAATATATAGATTGATAGACAGATTGATAGATATATTGATATATGTATAAATAGATAGAGAGACATATAGATAGAAAATTATAGATAGATAGTCGAATAGATAAATAGTTTGATAGAAAGATAGATAGATAATAGATAGATAGATAGAATGACTAGTTGAAAGATTAAATGATAGATAGATTTATATATAAATAGATAGACATATTGATAGATCAATTTGATTGATATAATGAAAGACAGATTGTTAGTCAATTTAATAGATAGATAGATAGATTGATTGATTGAGATATAGACAGACAGACAGATAGACAACTAGATAAATAGTAAGATAGAGAGATAGATAGATAGATATATAGATAGATAGATATATAGAAAAATATATATATATACAGATAAAAAGATAGCTATATAGATAGATAGATAGATAGATAGAGAGATAGATAAACATATACATAGATAGATAGTAGATATATAGAGATATAGACAGACATGAAGATAGTAAACAAAAAAGATAGTTAGGTATACAAACTATCAGGCATATAGAAAAAGATCTAGACACATAGACAGATAGACAGCCAGACATATAAACAAACAAATAAACTAATAGATAGACAGATAGATGGACGGACAAATATATAAATAGAGAGATAGACATTTTGACAGACAAATTGATATATTAGATAGATTGTTTGATTGATTGATAAATAGATTGATGACAGATAGATACATAGAAAGATTAATTGATTGATTGATTGATTGATAGATAGATAAATAAAACTAAAAATAGATTGATAGAAAGATATATATGCATATAGATAGATAGGTTGATAAATAGATAGATTTATAGATAGATATATAGATAGATTGACAGATATAATGAAAGATAGTTAGATACATAGATTGATAGACAAATTGATTGACAAATAGATAGATAAATTGGTAGATAGACTGAAAGATAGTTAGATAGATAGATTGATTGATTGATAAACATATAGATAGACAAATAAATAGACAGATAGACAGACATACAGATAGATAGACAAATAGATTGATAGATTATTAGATATACAGATAGATAGTGAGATAGATGACAGATAGAGAGATAGATATACATATAAAAACATATATAGAGAGATATATAGACATATATATTGATAAGTAGATAGATATAAAGAAACATATAAACTTATATAATTAGATCGATAGACAGATAGATAGACATAAAAGATAGATAGATAGATAGATAGATATATTGATAGATATAAAGATAGATAGATAGACAAATATATATAGAGATAGATAGATACACATATACATGGATAGATAGATAGGAAAATAGATAAATATATAGATAGATATATGGATATATAGATAGAAAGATAAACTTATAGATAAATAGATAATTAGCCAGATAGATAGATAGATATATACACAAAAATTTTATCGATAAATAATCAAATAGATAGAAAATAAAGATAGATAGAAAGAGAGATAGTTAGTTAAATAGAAAGCTAGATATATATATATATATATATAAACAAATAGATAGATAGATAGATATACAAATAAAAAATAGATAGATCGATAGATATATAGACAGACAGATAGATAGATAGACATGCAGATAGATAGATAGATAGACAGATAGATAGATAGATAGATAGACAGATTTATAGATAGATAGTCTGATATATAGATAGATAAATCATTAGATAGACATACAGAGAGACAGATAGATAGAAATACAATCAAATAGATAGATAGATAGTTAGGTAGGCATAAAGTTAGTTAGGCGATAGTCAGATAGATAGTCAGATATGCATAGTGACTAACATATATATATATATATATATATATATACAAACAAACAGATAGATATATAAAATGATAGACAGACATAAAGATTTATAGATAGATAGATTATTAGTCTAATATAAAAAATAGATAGATAGATAAAAGATAGACTGATACATAATAGAAAGATAAACAAATAGATATAAAGATAGTTAGAAAATATGATAGATAGACACAAGATAGAAAGACAAATTGATAAATAAATAATTAGAGAAATAGATAGATAGATTGATTGATAGCTAGATAGATAGAAAGATTTATAGATAGATTGACAAGTAGATTGTCAGATAGATAGATTGAGAGAAATAAATAGATAGATATGTTTACTGAAAGAAAGAAAGCTAGAATATATATATATATATATATATATATATATATATATATATATATATATATAGAGTTATATAAATAGATAGATAGCTAGACAAATAGATAATTTGATAGACATATAGATAGATATACATATAGACAATTAGATAGATAGATTGATAGACACATAAATAGATAATTAGATAGACAGATAAATAGATAAATAGATATAGAAATAGATAGATAGACAGATATATAGACCAATAGATAGACAGACAAATAGATAGATAGATATAAACAAATAGATAGACAGACAAATAGATAGATAGATAGATAGATATACAGATAGATAGATAGATTGATTGATTGATAGACATATAGATACACATATAGATAGCCACAGAAAGATAGAAAGAAATATATAAACACCCACACATACACATATAAATAGATATATAGAAATATAGAAAAAGACAGACAAATATATAGATGGATAGATAGACAAATATATAGATATATAGTTAGACAGATTGAAAGACAAATAGACAAATATATAGATAGAAAAGTAGATGAATAAATAGATAAATAGACAAATAAATAAATTAAATGATAGATTGATCGATAGTTTGAAAAATAGATTGATTACAGATTGATAGAAATATTTATAGATAGATTTATAGAAAGATAGATAGAGAGATTGATAGATTGGAAAATAAAAAGATTGATAGATATAAAGATCGATAGATAGATTAACCAACTAATAGATTAAAAGATATATAGATTTTTAGATAGATAGATAAACAAATAAATAGACATAAAGATTGATAGATATATAGATTTTTAGACAGATAGATAAACAAATAAATAGACATAAAGATTGAAAGAGAGATTGATTGAAAGACAGATAGATAAAAAAATGAATAGATTGGCTGATTGTTAGACACATAGATAGACAAATAGATAGATAGATAAATAGACAAATAGATAGATAGATAAATAAACAATAATATAGATAGATATATTGACATATAAACAAACATATGGGTAGATATATCGAAAGATATTTAGTTAGATAGATAGATAGAATGGTAGATAGATTGATAGACAAATTTATAGAAAAAATGATCGATAGATTATTAGAGAGAATTAAGCACATATTTAGATAGATACAAAGACAAATTGATAGATAGATATATAGAAATATAGATTGAGAGATAGATAGATATACATATAGATAATGATGTAGATAAATACAAAGATAGACAGATAGATAGACAGATAGATAAACATATCCATAGATAGATAGATAGAGAGATAGATAGATAAATAGATAGAGAGATAAATAGATATTTAGAAAGATGGAAAGATAGATAGTTTGATAGAAACATATATAGATATTTAGATATATAGACAAATAGATAGATTGATTGAAGATAAATAGATATATAGATAGATAGATAGATGGATGGATGGATAGATAGATAGATAGATAGATAGATATATATATATATATATATATATATATATAGATAGATAGATATATTGATTGATTGATATATAGACAAATAGACAGACAGATAGACAAATAGATAGACAAACATATAGATAGATAGATAGACAGATAGATAAATATCTATATAGATAGATAGATAGAAAGATATATTGATTGATTGATTGATAGACAAATAGACAGTCAGATAGACAAATAGATAGACAAACATATAGATAGATATAGATAGTTAGATAGATAGACAAATAGATACACATATAGATAAATAAATGAATAGATAAATAAAAATACATATATATTGATAGATAGTTAGATAGATTGATAGGATAGATAGATAAATAATAAGATAGATAGATAGAAAAATAGACAATCTTGCATAGAGTTAAGTAAATAGATTGTCAAGCAGACAGGCATATAGGCAAATAGACAGTTAGGTAGACATATAGTTAGGTAGACTAACATCCAGACATATAGACAAACAGCCAAATAGATCAATAGATAGATAAGAAGATATATAGAAAGATAGATATATAGATAGACAAATAGATAGATAGATAAGCGAACAAACATATAGACAAATAAATTGACATTGTGATAAACAAATTGAAAGAAAGAATGATATAGAGATTGATTGATTGATTGATAAATAGATTGATAAACATATATATACATAGATAGATAGATTGATAGATATATAAACAAAATGATAGATAGATAAATAAATATATAATAGATCGATGAAAGATTGACAGATTGATAGATATAAAGATAAATAGATATAAAGATAGATAGATAGATATACTGATAGATATAAAGATAGATAGATAGATATACTAATAGATATACTGATAGATATAAGATAGATAGATAGATAGATAGATAGACAAATAGATAGACAGGTAGATAGACAAGTAGTTAGATATATAGATAGATAGATAGATAAACAAATAGATAGATAGATAAACAGATAGATATATAGTTAGATAGAAATAAAAATAGACAAATAGAAATATAGATAGAAAGATAAATAGAGAGTTAGACAAATAGACAAATAGATAGATAGATAGATAGACAAATAGATAGAAATATAGATAGATAGATAAATAATGAGATAGGTAGATATATTAATAGATAGATATATTAATAGATAGATAACTAAATATATTGATAGATAGAAAGAATCATAAATAGATAGATAGATAGAAATATATATAGATAAAAAATAGAAAGATAAATCAATAGCCAGACAAACAAATATAAAATTTTACAGACATACTGATAGATAAATAGACATAAAGATAGATAAAATAGAAAAAATGATATAAAAAATAGATAGACAGACAAAAAGATAGATATATAAATAGATAGACATTAGATATAAAAAGAGATAGAAAGATTGATTGATTGATTGATTGATTGATTGTTAGATAGAAAGATAGATAGACATATAGATATATAGAAAGATAGACAAATAGATATATAGATAGATAGATATATATATATATATATATAACTGTGAGATACATTTGCATGGAAATAATAGATAGGCATATCAATTCATGTATTGATAGATAGATAGATATATTAATAGATAAAAAGAAACATAAGAAAGAAAGATAGATAGAGATAGATAGATAGAGATAGATAGATAGATAGATAGACAGATAGATAGACACACCAATAGATAGATAGATAGATAAAAATATAGATAGACAAATTAATAGATAGATAGTTAAAAAAATGATAGATACATAGATAAACATATATATATAGACATATTAATATATATATTGATAGAATAAAAATAGAGAGATATATAGATCAATATTCATACATATAAAGATATAGATAGGTAGATTGATCGATAGACAAACAGTACGATAGATAGTTAGAAAAATAGATATAAAGATAGATATATAGT
The DNA here is from genome assembly GCA_029783825.1 of Sapria himalayana. Classification (NCBI taxonomy): domain Eukaryota; kingdom Viridiplantae; phylum Streptophyta; class Magnoliopsida; order Malpighiales; family Rafflesiaceae; genus Sapria; species Sapria himalayana. The sequence goes on along the minus strand of JAREIK010002282.1, from coordinate 872,965 downwards.
TAGAGAGACAAATAGATAGACATATAGATACATATATCGGTAGGTAGGTAGATAGATAGATGGATAGATAAAAAGATAAAATAATAGATAGGTAGATAGATAGATATATATATATATATATATATATATATAGATAGATAGTTTGATAGGTAGATTGATATAGAGATAGGCATATAGATAGATAGTTAGATAGATAGAAACACAGATAGATAAACAGATATATATATATATATATACAAATATATAGAAAGATAGATAGATATATATATATGCATATATAGAAATCAAATAGATCGACAGAAAGATATAAAGATAAATAGATAGATAGAAAGATATACAGATAGATAGAATGA
>JAREIK010002282.1:817612-870112 GCA_029783825.1 Sapria himalayana | reverse complement strand
AAGATAGATCGATAGATAGTTAGATAGTTAGATAGACAAATAGATAGACAAATAGATAGATATATAGATAGATAGACAAGTAGATATATATATAGATATAGATACATAGATATATAGTTAGATAGACATATATATAGATACATATATATATATATATATATATAGATAAACAGATAGATACATAGATAGATATATAGATAGACAAATAGAGATAGATATAAATAAATAATTAGATATATAGATAGATACTTAGAAAGATAGATAGATAGATAGATAGATAGACATAAATATAGATAGATATATAGATAGAAATATAGATTAATAGATAGGTAAAAAAATAGATAGACATATAGATATTCAGATTGATAGAAAGATAGATATACAAATAGATATACATTTAGATAAGCTAATAGACACATTGATAGATATATAGATACATAGATAGATAGATAGATAGATATATATATATATATGGATAGACATAGAGATACAAATAAAGATAGAAAAATATATATACAGATTAATTAATATAGATAGATAGACATTTAGATTGACAAACAAATAGAGAAATAGACAAATAGATAGAAAGACAGCTATCTATCTTTTTATCTATCTGACTATCTATTTGTTTATAAATCTACCTATCTATCTATTTAAATGTCTATCTACTTGTCTATGTTCTTTCAATCTATTGGTTTATCGATCAAACTAACTATCTTTCTATCAATTTTTCTATTGATCTGTATATCTATTTATCAATCAATCTGTCTGTCTATTAATTTATATATAAATTTTTCAATCAATTTTTCTATCAAGCTATATATCAATCTTTCTATCAAACTATATGTTAATCTATAAATCAATCTATCTATCATTCTATATTTCTATCTATTTATGTCTCTATCATTCTATATATATCTGTTTATCTTTTTGTCTAAGAATCTTTATTTATCTATATATCTATCTATCTATCTATTCACTTGTCGATCTATCTATCTATCTATAAATCAATATATCTAGCAATCTATCTGTCTGTCTATCGATCTATATATATTTCTATCTATCTTTATATCTAACTATCTATCTATCAATCTTTTTGTCTTTCTATATATCTATCTTTCAACCTTTCTTTCTATCTATCTATGTATTTGTCAATCTATCATCTATATCACTATCAATCTTTATATTTAATATTTTATCTATCTATATGTCTATCTATATGTCTATCAATCAATCTATCTAAATGTCTATAAATCTGGGTATAAATCTATCTATCAATCTGTCAATCAATTTGTCTATTAATCTATCTATCTATCTATCTGTCTATCAATCTATTTATCTATCTATCTATATGTCTATCTATCTATTTGTTTATCTATTTGTTTATCTACCCATCTATCTATATGTTTATCTTTCTTTCTATCGAATTATTTATCTATTTATTTATATATCTATCAGTTTGTCTATATATCCATCCATCCATCTATTTATTTATCTATCTTTCTATCAATCTATTTATCAATCAATCAATCTTTCTATCTATCATTCTTTCAATCAATATGTCTATCAATCTATCTATCAATCTGTCTATCTATTTATCTATCTATCTATCTTTTTGTCTATCTATCAATCAATATATCTATATATCTATTTATCATTATGTCAATCTATATGTCTATCTATCTATCTATCTTTCTATCTATCTATCTATCTATCTATGTGTCAATTATTTGTCTTTCTTTCTATCTATCACTTTATCTATCTATATATCTATCTAAATATTTATCAATATTTATATCTATCTATTTGTATATCTATCTGTATATCTATCTTTCTGTCTATATGTCTATCTATCAGTCAATTTATTTATCTTTTAATCTTTCTTTCTATATGTATATCTTTTAATCTATTTATATATCTAATAATCTATGGATCTTTTCTCAATTTCTCTATCTATCTATGTGTCTAAATATCTATCTATTTATCTAAATGTCAATCAAATTATCAATCTATGTGTTTATGAATTCATTAATCAATTTGTATATCAATCTGTCTATTAATTTTTCTATCAATCTTTCTATGAATCTGTTTATCATCATTCATTCTAGTTGTCTATTATCTATGTATATAACTATCTATCTATCTATTAATCTTTTTATCTTTTTATCATCTATCTATATATCTATCTAAATATTTATCCATATTTCTATCTATCTATCTATATATCTATCTATATATCTATCTTTCTGTCTATATGTCTATCTATTAGTCAATTTATCTATCTTTTAATCTTTCTTTCTATATGTCTTTCTATCTTTCTTTCTATATGTCTATCTTTTAATCTATTTATATGTCTAATAATCTATGGATCTTTTCTCTATTTCTTTATCTATCTATTTGTCTAAGTATCTATCTATTTATCTAAATGTCTATCAAATTATCAATCTGTGTCTGTGAATTCATTAATCAATTTGTATATCAATCTGTATATAAATTTGTCTATCAATCTTTCTATGAATTTTTTTATCATCATTCATTCTATTTGTCTATTATCTATGTATATAACTATTTATCTATCTATTAATCTATTTATCTTTTTATCATCTATCTATTTATCATTATGTTTTTGTATATATCTATCTATCTATCTATTTTTCTAGATATCTATCTATCCATCTATCTATCTGTATATCTATCAATCTATCTATCTTTCTATATATCTACCAATCAATCTATCTAGGTTTCTAACTATCTATCTATCTTTCTATCAATTAATCAATCAATCAATCTGTATGTCTATCTTTTTGTCTATCTATATGTCTATCTATCTCTATATCTATCTATCTGTCTATATGTCTATCTATTTGTTTATATATCTATCTATCTCACTCTCTATTTTTCTTTCTTTCTATCTTTATGTCAATCTATTTGTGTATCATTCTATCTATCTATTTTTTTATCTATCTATCTATTTGACTGTTTATCTATCTGTATATCTATTTGTCTATCTCTCTATCAATTAATCTATCTTTTTATTTATCTATCTTCCTTTCTATCCATCTATCTATTTATTAGTCTATCTTTCTATATATCTATCTATCTATATATCTATTTAAGTGTCTTTCTATATCTCTATATTTCTGACCATCTTTCTATTTATCTATCCATTTATCTTTATTTCTATTTATCTATCTTTCTATAAATTTATCTAACTATAAATCTATCTCACTCTCAATAAATCTATCAAACTTTTTTTTCTTTTTATCTATGTGTCTATTTCTCTATCTATCTATCTATCCAACTATCTCTCAATCAATCAATCTATCTATCTCTCTATCTATCTATTTATTTATCTATCTATCTATCTATCTATTTATCTATCTATCTATTTATGTATCTATCTATCTATCTCTTTATTTATCTATCTTTCTGTCTATCTATTTGTCTATCTATCAATCTATCTCTATTTGTCTATTAATCTATCTATCAATCTATCTACCAATCTATCTATCATTCTATAAAATAATCTATTTACCTATCTATCTATTTATCTATCTATCTTTTTATCTTTCAATCAATCTTTTTTATATATTTGTAAATCTATTTTAATATATATCTATCTATTTATATTTTTGTTTATCTATTTATCTATATACCTCTCTATTTATTCATCAATCTATCTTTCTAACTATACTTTATATTTATCTATTTATCTATCTATCTATCTATCTGTCTATCTGTCTGTCTATCTACCTTTCTATATATCAATATGTTTATCAATCTGTGTATCAATCTGTCTATCAATCTATCTATCTTGCATTCTGTCTATCAATCAATCAATCTATCTATCTGTCTATATATCTACCAATTTATTGTCTGTGTAATTTTTGTCTGTCTATCTTTTTTTCTATTTGTATATCTATATATATATTTCTGTGTCTATCTGCTTACCTATCTTACTATCTATCTACCTAACTTACTGACTGTATGACTTTTTATCTGTCTATATGTCTATCTTTCTTTCTGACTATCTATCTTTTCTTTTGTTTGTTTTTTTATATATTCATCTATATATATCTCTATTTATTTATTTATTTATTTATCTATCTATCTATCTTTCTACATATATGTCTATCTATATATCTATCTATTTATCTATCTATCTGCCTTTCTTTTGGTCTATATATCTATATATCTATTTTTCTATCTATCTATATTTTTATCTATCAGTCTATTTATATATCGATATATATATATATATATATCCTTCTATTTGTCTATCCATTTGTGTATCTATTTAGTTATCTATCTCACTAAAAGAAAATATTTGTTTATCTATGGAAATTTATTTAGAGAAAAACCACTTGATAATTAGCAAGGGATTAGCTAGGGAATATCAAGAGATGTTTAATTTTACATTGAATTATATAGTTATGATGGATTTGTGATGGATTAGAGTCAAAAATTTTCTATTGAAAATTATCCCTCACTAAATTTATCATAAATTTTCCCACAAAGAATGTTGGCCATTTTAGCAATGACTTTAGAGATAGATTATCTCTAGCTAATTAGTTCAAGACAAATTCCATTGCTAAATAATATTTTATATATTTTTACAATTGTATATTCAATTACAAGTGATTATTCCTTGGGGCACTCTTATAAGTATTTTATCATGGGTATGAGTGTCTAACTAGTTCAGGATGGCATGGTCGTGTATGGCATGAGACCATGGGTTTTGTTCAGCCACATTTAGTGGCCCTATATGCCATTTGTGGTTGTGGTGTGGGCTAGCCCAATGTGCTACTTGTGACCCATTACTCTTGCCTAAGAATTGTTTGTACTAAGGTCATGGTCAGACTATTCTGACTCATTACCCAAGACAATGCATGTGCGAAGCTACTTAGGACCTAGGCATGAGTTGTTTTTGGGCACTCATGACTCATGACCTAATTAACTGACACAATTATTTTGTTAAAATGGCTAATCCATCACTAAGCATGTTTAATATAAATTAGAAAACAACAATTACTTGATTATTTTTATTTACAAGATAAGATTTGTTTGTTACCTATGAAAAGATTTATATTATTGATCTATTTTCCATGAGCATAGATTGATACATTCTATGCAATTGTTTTGCCTAAAACTTAATACATTTGAATCTAATTAATATTTTTTTTGTATGAAAGTTGAAATGCAAGACTTTTTTTATCTTTTTATATTTTTTTGGAATAATGATAACATATGTTCATAAAAAATTAATTCAATTTCACAAAATAAATAATTTTTAATCTATTAAATATGAGAGTGTCATAAAAAAGTTCAAATATCTTGTAATTATCTAATTTTATATTACATATATTATCTATATAATTAGTTTAATAAATTTTTTATAATAAATTTATATCATGTTGTATTTAACATACTTAGACATGTGATAAGCTATGAAAGATTGAGATCTCTTTTGAGGTTGATGAACATTTTGCACTTGTTTCTCACACTCTATTTGATCTCCTCTTAGTTTTGATAGTAAATATATCAAAATTCTTTATTTATAAGAGAGACAATTTAGTCTTTTGAAAAATATTAAATATAATGACATTTGAGGAGATAGTGATTTATATATGAACATGTGTTGAGAGAATATATTATTTTTGTTGATTTTTTTATTTTTTTTATTTTGGATACTTTTAAAGAGATTACTTAATTTGAGCTGCACTAATTATTTTTGTCCATTATATAAGAATCTTAGTTATATGACATTTTGATTATCGAGTGTATATTTTAATTTTTTTTTGTATTTTAATTGCTAACATAATATTAGATGTATGGATATATATGTGAGTTAGAAATTACAAATCCTAGAAGGTTGCCCACAACTATCTGTAATAACAAAAGAAATATATGGTAGTAGGTGCGTGCACAATATGGGCAACAACTTCTTGCATAAGGGTAGTATGCATGCACAATGTGTGATAGGGGGCATGCATAGTCACCTACAGATGCATGGTGGTGGTGCACAACATGTTGAGGTGATGACTCATCTAGTATTTTGATTTTTATTTTGATTTTGTTTTTGTTTTTGTTTTTTGAAATGTTTTTACTGTGAAATGACAATTTTTGTGTTTGTGTTGATATTGTTTGAGCCTTAAAATTGTGGCTGTTTGAGCATTAAAATTGATGTAGTTTGAGCTTGTGCTGAGAAGAGGAGAGCCATATAAGACCAAAAGAATGCTAGATTACTACATTTACTATGAGCCAACACAAATTGATGCAACCACTCTTTCAATTGTGGTGCTTGTTTTTGGTGTTTGTTTGTTTATTAAGGTGGACATTTTGATGCTGGTGCTGGTTGCTCAACTACAACAACAAAGGTGCATGATGGATAGGCAAAGCTCCCTTCTTTTTCTTCCATTTTGTACCAGTTGTTTGATCAGCTGATTCTCATTTGATTTTGCTGCCTCCCTCTATATTTCACCTTACATTGAGTGTCAATTATTTCCATGTGTTAGTATTCTTGTTTAAAAAAACAAGTTGATAATCAGTTTGTGTATCATTTTATGTATCTAGTTAATTGATGGCATCATATCATTTTTCTAGGTTTGAGTTGTTGGGTATGGTGAAGAAATATTCGTCTTCATTTGGGAAACATGGGACACATAAGTGTGGTGTCTCAGAGTAATGAAATGAGTTAGCTAATGGGGTTGGAGTCAGACACTTGAAGGCTCCAGTGAGTGTCTTGATCCTTAATACTGAAGTGAAAAACATGGTGTTGGACTCGGACGTGGACTGGAACAAGTCCTATGATAAGTACTATTTCATATATGCAGCCCCTAAAAAGAATGAAAAGATATCGGTAAAGTGCATAAAATTTAAAGATAAACTTGTTGTAGATGCTTTAGCTGCTAGATTTGGTCAACCAGTGCATCTAGAAATTAAATAATATTTTCCTTCCCATGTGTTAGGTTTTCTTTTGTGTTTAGAGTTGCCTTCATTAGTTTATAATATTGTGGCTTTAATTCATGATTTCAGTGTTGATAATTATGTTGTTGAAGAAGTTCAAAATAAATTTATTGAGAAGTACCTTATGTAATACAATAGCAGCAGTCTTATATGGAGTCATAGTTAGCAGTCTCGATGAGACAGATAGCACACGGAGTTCTAGCAGAGAAACAACGTAGGAAAGGTTAACACAAATGCATCAGCTAATGATGAGGATGATGATTTTATTTTAAATGATTATATACCTATGTTTTGTTTTTGCTTTAACTATGTAACAATTATATCAGAATAATTTCTGAAATACTTTTTCTTTTTGTTAATTATAAAAAATTGTTTAGAGTATATGTTTATATTCAATTTAATATAAAAATTTAAAAATATGTAATCAATTTTTTTGCAAAAAAAATTGTAAAAATAGCTTTGGAATGAAAATAGCTAGAGAATATTTCCTCGCTAATTAGCTAGGGAATTATATGTATGTATCATATGTATCTAGTAGAAAAATATTAATTACTATTCTTAATTAAGATCAAAATTAGCAAGGAAAAAAAATAATTAGCTAGGGAATTTTTGTGGTTAAAAAATTCTAAGGAATTATACTCTGATTAATATTATGTGATGAGCACTTTAGCTTTGGATAATTTCAGTAATTATTCCTTTTTAGCAATGGAAAAAGCCCACATAGCTAGTGAAATTTCTCTAGCTATTTGGGCCTTTTCTTGAAGTGTCTTTATATCTATTTAATATGTCTATCTATCTGTCAATCTATATATTTATCAATCTGTCTATCTGTCTATCTATCTATTAATTTTTCTATCTATCGATATATCTATCAATTAATCAATCTATCTGTCTATCTATTTTTCTATCAACCAATCATTCTATCTACATATTTATATTTCTGTTTATAAATATGTCAATCAAACATTTTTTTCTATCTATTTGTCTATCTACTTGCCTATCTGTCTGTCTGCCTATCTATCTATCTATCTATCTATCTCTCTATCTATTTGTCCATCTATCTACCTTTTATATGTCTATCTATCTATTATTCTGACTATCATTTTTTTTCACAAGATATCTAGAAATTTGTCTCTTTATCTGTTTATCTATATGTCTATCAATCTATTGATCTATTTGTCTTTCTATTTGTTTATCTATCAATCTATGAATATGTCTATTATTCTATTTATGAAACTATCTATATATCTGCTTATCAATAGTGTATCTAAATGTTTGTCTAACTATCTATTTATTTGTCTAACTATCTGTCTATTTTTTAATCTATCTTTCTTCATGAGTGTTTGTCTATCTATTTGCTTATTTGTCTGTGTCTGCATGCCTACCTGACTGTCTACCTACCTGATGAACTGACAGATTGTCTATTTGTCTATCTATATGTATGTCTACCTATTTGTCTATTTATGTATCTATTTATATGTTTTCAATCTGTCTGTTTTTCTATCTATCTATTTGTCTTTCAATCTATCTATCTGTCAATCAATCAATCAAACTATTTATCTATCTAACTATCTATCTCTCTATATATTTTCTATCTATTTGTCTATCTATCAATCAATATATTTGTCTATCTATCAGTCTTTCAATAATTTAATCAATCTATCTATCTATCTGTCTATCTATTTATCTATATGTCTGTCTATCTATCTCTTTTTATCTCTCTATCTGTCTAGCTATCTATGTCTATCTTTCTCTCTGACTTTCTATTTGTATATCTATTAATCTATATATATGTCTATATATCTATCAATCTATCTGTCTATCTATATGTCAATCAATCAATCTATCTATCTATATATCTATATATCTATATATCTATATATCTATATATCTATATATCTATATATCTATATATCTATCTCTTAATCTCTCTATATGTCTATCAATATTTCTATCTATTTATCTACCTATTTATTTATCTATCTGTATGTCTATTGAAATGTCTATCTAACTAACTAACTATCTACCTATCTATCTAATATTTAATCAATCATTTTATTTGTCTATCTTGCTGTCTATATATCTATCGATCTATATGCCTTTAGATCTATCTATCAATCTACCTATTTGATAATCTTTTTATCTATTTATCAATCTGTGTGTCTGTCGTCTATGTAGCTACATGTCTATTTATTGGTCCATCTATTTGTTTATCTATCTATCTATCTATGTATCTAATTATCTATCTATATAAAAATATATCTATCTATTTATTTGTCTGTCTTTCTATCTATTTATCTATCTGTCTTTCTATCTATGTATCTATAAATTTGAATATCAATTTCTCTATTATTCTATCGATCATTCTTTCTATCAATCTATCTAGCTATCTTTCTATCTAGTTGTCTATCTATATGTCTATATATCTATATATCTTTATATCTATATATCTATCTATTTATCTTTCTATTTATCTATTTATCTATCTATCTAACTTTATATCTATGTAAATAACTATTTATCAATAAGTCTATCTATCTATCCATCTATTTATCTATTTATCAAATTGTATATATATCTACCTATCTATAGTCTATTTATGTGTTTGTTTGTATTCCTATTTATTTGTATGTCTACTAGTTTGTTTGTCTATCTCTTTATCTATCTATCTATTTACCTATCTATCTATCTATCTATTTGTCTGTGTGTATGTATGTCTGACTATCTGCCTACCTAACTAACTAACTGACTGACTAAATTTCTATCTATGTGTATGCCTATCGATCTATTTGTCTATCTATCTATCTATCTATCAGTCCTTCTGTCTATGTGTCTATTTTTCTATATATCTATCTATCTATCTATCTAACGGTATTTGTGTGTGTGTGTGTGTCTATCTATCTATCTATATTTTTATATATCTATCTAGCTATTAATCTATCTATCTATTTATCTATCTATATATCTATCATTTATAAATCTATATATCTATCTATATATCTATCTGTCTGTCTATCTATCTATCTATGTATCTGTCTGTCTGTCTAACTATATATCTATCTATCAATATGTCTTTCTATCAATCAATTAATCTATCTATCTTTTTATTAAGAAAATCATTCAATCTATCTATCTACCTGTCTATCTATCTATCTATCTATCTATGTATCTATCAATCTATTTATTTATCTATTTATCTTTATATCTTTCTATCAATTTGTCTATCTACCTGTCTATCTATCTATCCTTCTATCATCTATATTTCTATCTATTTGTCTATCTATCTATCTATATGTCTAACTATCTTTCTATCAATATGTATATCATTCTTTCTATAATTTTATCAAGCTATTTATTTATCTATCTATTTATCTATCGGTCTATTTGTCTTTCTATTTGTCTATCAATCTATGAATCTATCTATTAATCTATTTATCAAACTATCTATATATCCACCTATCTACAATCTATCTTTATGTTTGTCTGTCTGTCTGTTTATTTGCATATCTGTCTATCTATTTTTTTATATATCTTTCTGTCTATTTGTCAGTGTATTTGTTTATTTGTCTGTGTATCAAGATTCCTACATGACTGTTTACTTGCCTTACTAACTAACTAACTGATTGTATCTTTGTCTGTCTATATATTTATCTATCTAACTATCTATTTATCTATTTTTATGTTTTTCAATCTGACTATCTATCTAACTATTGATTTGTCTATCTGTCTATCAGTTTATCTACCTTTCTAACTATCTTGCTATCTAACTATCTATCTTCTTTCTATTTGTCTATCTATTTATCTATATGTCTATCTATTAGTCATTCTATCCGTCAATCTACTTGTCTATCTATCTATCTATATGTTTATCTATCTATCTATTTGTCTATCTATTTGTATATCTACATATCTATCTTTCTGTCTAGCTATTTATCTATCTAATTGTGTATCTTTTTATCTGATTATCTATTTTTCTATTTATTTATTTATCTATATGTCTATATATCTATATATGTATCTATATGTCTATCTATCTATCTATCTATATATCAATCTATCTATTTATTTGTTTATCTATATGTCTATTAATCAATAAATCTATCTATTTGAATATCTATCTATCTATTTGTTTATATGTCTGTCTATCGATATGTCTATCTATCGTTCTTTCTATCTATTTGACTATAAATTAATCATTCTATTTTTCTACACACACACACATATATATATATATATATCTCTGTCTATCAATATATCTATCTATCTCTCTATCAATCTATCTATCATTCTACCTATTTGTTAATCTTTTTGTCTATATATCTATCTATCTATATATCTGAATGTTTATCTGTATGTCTATTGATATTTCTGCCAATCTCTTTGTTCATTTAGCTGTCTATCTATCTGTCTATCAAACTATCTATGTATATATCTATCTATCTATATATCAATATATCTATCTTTCTTTCTATTTGTCTATCAATCTATCTATTAATTTTTCTATCAATCTTTCCATCATTCTATTTATCATTCTTTATATCAAATTATCTAGCTATCTTTCTCTCTATCTATTCATCTATATGTCTATATATATATATATATATATATATATATATATATATATATATATATATATATATATATATATCTATTTATCTTTTTAATTGTCTATTTATCTATCTTATGATTTATCTATCTATTTATCTATTTATCTATCTAGCCGTCTATCTATTTATATATATGTCTATCAATATGTCTATATATCTATCTGTCAATCTATCTACCTATATATCTATTTATATATCTATTTATCAATATGTCTATATATCTATCTATCTATCAATGTGTCTTTTAATCTATTTATCAAACTATCAATATATCTACCAATCTATAGTCTTTATATGTGTTTATTTGTCTGCCTATTTATTTACATGTCTATCTATTTGTTTATTTGCTTGTCTGTCTAACTACTGGTCTATGTGTTTACTTACCTGACTATCTACCAACCTACCTACCTAACTGACTGACTGACTATCTTTCTAACTATCTGTACGTCTATTGTTCTATTTGTCAATTTATCTATTTGTTTATTTTTCTCTCTCTATTTATCTATAAGTGCCGGTGTCTATCTATCTATCTATCTTTCTATATATCTATCTGTCAATCTTTTTGTCTATTTATCTATATATGTTTCTATCCATCTAACTATTTATCAATTAATGTATCAATTTATCTATCTACCTTTCTATCTATCTATCTATCTATCTATATATCTATCAATCAATATTTCTATCAATCAATCAATCTATCTATCTATATATCAATGAATCATTCGATCTAAATATTTATTTATCTATCTATTTATCTATATATCAATCTATCTATCAATCTATCTATCTATATATCTTTCTATCTTTTAATTATTTGTATATCAACCTACCTGTCTATTTGGCTTCTATCTATCTATCTCTCTCTCTCACTAAATGTCCATCTTTCTGTCTATCTATTTTTTATCTATTTGTCAATAAATATGTAAATTATTATTTCTCTCATTTGATCTAGCTTTTTGTCTATCTATGAATCTTTCTATTAATCTATTTATCAAATTGTTTATATCTCTACCTATTTGTAAATTATCTATATGTTTTTCTATTTGTCTATTTATTTGTATGCCTGTCTATTTTTTTGTTTGTTTCTCTTTATGTATGTTTGTCTCTCTATTTGTCTAATTTTCTATGTGTCTACCAACCTACCTGACTATCTACATGTCTATTTATATATCTATAGATTGTATGCCTATGTATCTAATTGTATGTCTACCTTTTGCCTAACTATCTATCTATTTGAATGTTTATCAATCTATTTGTCTTTCTATCCATCTATTTATCAATCAATCTATATGTCTATCTATCTATCTATATATCTAACAATCTATCTATTTATCTAGAAGTCTTTTTATATCTGTCTATCAATCTATCTATATGTATATCTATCTGTCTATATATATATATATATCTATTTGTCTATCTATCTATATATCTATCTATATATCTATATTTCTTTCTATCTATCTATCTATTTGTTTATCGATATGTCTATCTATCTATCTATCTATCGATCTATCTAACTATCAATGAATCATTCTGTTTTTCTAACAAACTATCAATCTATCTGTAAATCAATATATCTATCAATCTGTCTTACTATCTATCAATCGACTTATTTGTTAATCTTTTTGTCTATCTATCTATCGTATTATCTATCTATCTCTCTATCTATATGTCCATCAATCTATCTCTCTATTTTTCTATGAATCTATCTATGTATCAGTCTATCTGTCTATATATCGATATATCTATCTATCTATGTATCTTTTTATTAATATGTCTGTCAATCTCTATATCATTCGGTTTATCATTCTTTCTATCAATATATCTAGCTATTTTTTATCTATTTTTCTATCTATATTTGTATATATCATTATATCTATCTATTTAAATTTTTATTTGTCTATATATATATATATATATCTATCTATCTATCGATCTATCTATCTCTCTTTCGATTTATCTGTCTATTTATATGTCTATCTATCTGTCCATCAATCTATATATATATTAGTATATATATATATATATATATATATATATATATATATATATATCTATTTATCTATCTAACTATATATAAATCTATATATCTATCTATCAATATGTTTATCTATCTATTTATCAATCTATATATTAATCTATTTATCAAACTGACTATATAACGGCCTATCTATAATTTTTTATGAGTTTATTTGTCTACCTATTTATTTGTATGTCTATATGTTTATTTGTCTATCTATTTGTCTAACTATCTATTTTCTTGTCTTTCTATCAATTTATCTGTGTTTGCCTGGTTGAATGTCTGCCTACCTACCTAACTGACTGACTAACTATCTTTCTGTTTATATGCATGTCTATCAATCTATTTGTCTATATCTCCATCTATTTTTATATTTTTCTATTTGTGTGTTTGTTTATCTATTTGTATGTATGTCTATCTATCTATCTAATTTTCTCTTTGTTTGTCTATCAAACTATCAATCAATCAATCTATCTATCTATCTAACTATCTTTCTTCTATCAATCTATATTTCTATTTATCTATCTGTCTATATGTCTATTTATCTGTCTATCTATCTATCTATATATCAATCTATTAATCTATATATCTCTGTCTTTTTTATGTCTGTCTATCTATCTATCTATCTATCTATATATCTTCCAATCTATCTATATATTTGACTATCTATTTATAATCTATCTATCTATATAAGTATCTATCTATATATCTATCTATCATTCTATTTTTCTATCTATCAATCTATCTTTCTATCTATATATCTATAAATCTATCTCTATCAATATGAATATCTATTTATTTATCTATCTTTATATCTATCTATCGATCTATATATCTATCTGTCTTTTTATCGATATGTCAATTTATCTATCTATCTATATGTAAGTCATTTGTCTATCTATCAAAATTTATATATTTCTTTCTATTTTTCTATCTATATTTCTATATATCTGTCCATGTATCTATCTTTCTAAATATAGATCTATTTTTATATCTATATATCAAACTTTTGGTCTATCCATCTATCTATATATATGTCTATCAATCTCTCTTTCAATCTATCTATCAATGTGTCTATCAATCAATATATAAGTCTGTCTATCATTATTACTATCAATTTAACTAGCTATATGTCTATCTATCACTCTATCAATATGTCTATCAATCTATTTATCTATCTATTTGTCTTTCTATTTGTCTATCTATCTATCTCTATCTATTTTTCTATCTATCTGTCTGTCTATCTATCTATGTATCAATATATTAGTCTATTTATCTGACTAATAATCGGTCTATATAACTATCAATATGTCTATAAATCTATTTATATATCTATCTATCAATCTATCTATCTATTAATCTTATTTTCAAACTATATATATATACCTGCCTATCTGAAGTGTGTCTCTCTTTTTCTGTGTCTATTTTTATATTTGTCTGTCTGTCTATCTGGTTGTATGTATGTCTATCTATCTGTATGTTTGTTTGTCTGTGTTTATTTGTATATATGTCTTCCTACATGCATGATTGTTAGCCTCCTTGACTAACTAATATACTAACTATCTATCTATATCTATATATCCATCAATCTATATATCTATGCATCAATCTATATATCTATCAATCAATCTATTTGTCTATTTTTTAAATATCTCTGACTATCAATTTGTCTATCTCTCTATCTGTCTATATATATATATATATATATATATATATATATATATATATATATCTAACTATCTATATATCTTTCTATATTTCAATCTAAATATCTGTCTGTCTGTGTTTCTATCAATCTATCTATTTTTCTATTTTCTATATAAATGTGTATCTATTTATCTATATATCTATTTATCTAACTATCTATCTATATTTTGATCTATCTATTTATCTATCTAACTATAAATATGTATATCTATGTGTCTATCTCTCAATCAATCATTATGTCTATCAATCTATTTATCTTTTTATCTATCTATCTATTTGTCTATATATTTATCTATCAATTAGTCTTTATATCTATCTATTTAAGTGCCTATCTTTCTGTCTATCTATCTATCTATCTATATATCTGACTATCTATCTATCTATCTACGTGTCTATCTATCTGTATATCTATTTTTTTATCTATTTATCAATCTCTCTATCTATTTGTATATCTATTTTTTTATCTATCTGTCAATCTTTATATGTATCTTTCTATCTATTATGTATGTTTCTATCTTTGAATATTTACATCTAACTATCTATATATCTATGTATCTATCTATATGTCTGTCTATTTATCTGTCTATTGATATGTAAATCTTTATATCTATCTGTCTATCTGTCTGTCTATCTATCTATCTATCTATCTTTCTTTCTTTCTTTCTATCGATCAATATGACTATGTATATTTTTTCTATTTATCTATCAATCTGTCAATCTTTCTATCTATCTATATGACAATCAATCTCTCTATCTATCTATTTAACTATCTATCTATTTGTCTATATATAATTATATCTATTTGCCAATCCTTCTGTCTACCTATATATGTTTCTATCTGTCTTTCTAAATATATAACTATCTCTCTATCTATCTGTCTATCTATCTTTCTATTTATCTTCCTATTTATCTTTCTATTTATTTATCTATCTCTCTAATTGTCTTTCTATTTGTATATCTATCTCTCTATGTATTTGTCTATCTATCTGTATATCTATCTATCTAACTATCTATTTGTCTAATAATCTGCTAATCTATATGTCTAACTATTTATCTATCTATTTGACTATCTAATTGTCTATCTATTTATCTATCAATCTATCTATCAATCTATCTATCTATCTATCTTTCTAGCTATCTTTCTTTCTATCAAATTATCTATTAATCTATCTATCAATATATCTATAAATTTGTCTAACAAACTATCTATATATCTCTCTATCAATCTGTCTATCAATCTATCTATCAATCAATCTTTCAGCATGTCTACCTATCTATCTATCTATTTGTGTGTCTATCTATTTGTCTATTTGTCTATCTATCTGTTTGTTCATTTATTTGTTTGTCTGTATGTTTGACTATATATTTGCCTTTCTAATTTTTCTATTTGTCTATCTATTTGTATATCTGTATATCTATCTATATCTATTGATCTTTCTTTCTTTCATTTTGTCATATAATCTATTGATCTATTTGTCTATCTAGCTGTCTATCTATCTATTTGTCTATCTATTTATTTATCAATATGCATATCTATCTTTCTATAAATCATTAGATCAATCTATCTATGAACTCATCTATCAATTTTTCTATCAATCTGTCTATCAATCTATCTATCATTAAATCATTCTATCTATCCATCTATTTTTCTTTCTTTCTTTCCTTCTTTCAATATGTCAATAATCCATCTATAAATCTATCTATCTTATTTGTCTGTCTGTCTATCTATATATCTGTCTATCTATTTATATAACAATCTATTTGTCGATAAATTTGTTTATTTATCTATCAATGTATTTGTCTATCTATATATATATCTATCTGTTTATCTTTCTATCAATCTATTGGTCTATCTATCTGTCAATCAATTTGTATACCTATCTATCTATGTAACTATCTATATGTCTGTCTATCTATAAGTCTATTTGTCTATCTATATATGTTTCTATCAATTTTTCTATTTATCTATCTTCTATCTATATGTCTATCTATTTATATATTAATTTATCTATCTATTTGTCTATCATTCTATCTACGTGTCTATATATATCTGTTTATTTGTCTATCTATCATCCTACCAATCTATCTATAAATCCATGCTTCTATTTGCATTTATATATCTTTATCTATCTATCTATCTATCTGTTTATCTATTTGACTATCTATCTGTCTATTTATCAATCTATATGTTTATCTATCTTTATATCTATTTATCTATCAATCTTTTATCAATCAGTCTATCAATTAATGATTCTATCTCTATTGCTTTCTATCTATCTATCTATCTTTCTTTCTTTCTTTCTTTCTATAAATCTATCTATATATTTATATATCTATTTGTTTATCTTTCAATCTTTATATCAATCTCTCTCTTTGTTTATCTATCTGTCTGTCTGTCTGTCTATCTATTTGTGTATCTATCTATCTATCTATCTATCTATATTTTTGTCTATATATATATCTAACTATCTATTTACCTATCTATTTGTATATTTATTTATCTATATATATTGCTATCTATATGTCTATCTATCTATTGATTTATCTATCTCTCCATCTATCTATTTGTCTATATATCTATCTGCCTATCTAACTATCATTCTATATATCTTTCTATCTCTCTATCTATCTATATATCTATTAATATTTCTATCTATCTATCTATCTGTATATTATTATATCTATCATTCAGTCTATCAATATATCTATCTATATCTCTATCTATTTGCCTATCATTTATTTATCTATCTATATATCGAGCTATCTATCTTTCTAACAATCTGTATATCTATATGTCTATTAATCTATCAATCAAAAATATGTATCTATTTATATTTCTATCTGTATATCTATCTTTCTATCTATATATATCTATATATCTATCTCTAAATCTATCTATATATTTGCCTATCTGACTATTCATCTATCTTTATATCTATTTGTCTATCAATCTGTCTATAAATCTATCTATCTATCTATCTAGCAATGAATCATCTATCTATCTATCTATCTCTCTATCTATATATCTATATATCTATATATCAATTAATTTATCTATTTATCTTTTTGTCTATCACGCTATCTATCTATATGTATATCTAAATGTCTATCTATCTATCTGTATATCTATCTGTATATTAATCTGTCTATCAATCTAAGTATCTATTTATCTTTCTATCTGTCTATATATCTATTTATCTATCTATCAATCTATCTATATATTTGTATATCTATTTGTGTATCTATGTTTATATCTATCTATCTATCTATCTATCTATCTGTCTATAAATTTATTTAAAAATCTGTATATCAATCAATGATTCTATCTATATATCTATCTATATATCTATCTATTTGTCGATCAATCTCTCAATCTGTCTATCTTTCAATCAATCTATTTATTTATCTTTTTGTATTTCTATCTGTCTATCTATATATCTGCCTATCTATCTGTCTATTTAACTGTCTATGTGTCAATCAATCAATCAATCTACCTATATATTTGTCTATCTATATATCTATCTATCTATCTAATCAATATATCTATCTATTTATCCATCAATCAATATATCTATCTATCTAATTATTTTACAATCCATCTATTTGTGTGAATATATATATATATATATATATATATCTATCTATCTATATGTCGATATATCTATCTATATATATATCAATCTAACTATCTATCTATCTATTTATCTATCTTTATAGGTATATATCTATCTAATTATATATTTGTCTATCTATTATTCTATCTATCATTCTGTGTATTAATATATATATATATATATATATATATATATATATCTATCTATCTATATATCTTTTTATTTATCTATCTGTCTATCAATCTATATATATATATATATATATATATATATATATATATATATATATATATATATATATATATATATATATATATATATATACCTATCTGTCTGTCCATCAATCTATCTATCAAGCTGTATATCAATCTATGTATCTTTATGCCTTTCTATCTATCTATCAATATATGTATCTATCTATCAATCTATCTTTTTGTCTATCTAGCTGTCTATTTATCAATCAATCAATATATCTATTTATCTATCTATTATTTCTCTATATATCTATTCATCTATCTTTATATATATCTGTGTATGTGTCTATCTATTTTCTATCAATCTATCTATCTACTAATCTATATGTACATCTATCTGTCTTTCAATATGTGTATCTATCTGTCTTTCTATTTGTCTATCTTTATGTCTATCTATATGTCTATCTATCTATCTATTTATCTATCTATCAATGTGTCTATCTATATGTCTATTTATCTATTTTATATCTTTATATCTATCTTTCTTTCTATATTTCTACCAATATATCTATCAATAAGTCTATAAATCAGACATATATAGGTCTATCAATCTTTTTATCTATATATCTTTATATTTATATATCTATATGTTGATTGAACTATCAATAAGTCTAGATATTTATCTTTATATCTATATGTCGATCGACCTATTTTTTTGTCTATCTATTTGTCTATTAATGTGTCTATCAATCTTACCATCTATCTATCTATCTTATCTATTTGTATATCTATCTATTTGTATATCTATCTATTTGTATATCTATCTATTTGTATATCTATCTATTTGTATATCTATCTATTTGTCTATCTATATTTCTGTCTATCTGTATATCTGTCTATCTGTATATCTATTTGTTTATCTATCTATATATCTGTCTATCTATCTATCTATCTCTGTATCTATCCATCCATCCATCTATCTATCTATTTATCTATATATATGTCTATCTAGTTGTCTATCTATTTGTCGACCTATCTGTATATCAATCTGTCTATCTATCTATCTATATTTCTATATATCTTTCTATCTATCAGTCTATTTATTTGTCTATAAATTTGTCTATCAATCTGACTATTATTCTTTCTATTAATTTATCTAAATACATGTCTATCTATATGTCTATCTCTCTAACTATCTATATGTATATTTATCTATCTATTTATCTATTTGTCTATCTATCTATCTATTTATCTCTATTTCTATTTGTCTTCTTTCTATCTGTCTATTTATCTATCTATTTATCTATGTGGCTAACTATCTATCTAGTAGTCTATCTATTTATCTTTATCTTTATATCTTTATATAGGATTTATCTTTATATCTGTCTGTATATCTATAATCTACCTATCTATATGTCTATCTATCATTCTAGATATCATTCTATCTATTAATCAATATATCTATCTATCTATCTATTTATACTACGAGAAAAATCTTATATAGCTAGGGACAATTCCCTAGCTAGATGTGTATTTTCTTTTGCTAAATGGTAAATATCGATGGATTACCAACGGATCAGTTCCCTATCTAAAGTGCTTCTTGCTAAAATTTAGTGACAGATAGTGCCTCTCGCTAAAAAGTAAGTGACGGAAAAATCTCTTGCTAAAAAAGACAAATTCACTAGATAAATTAGCAAGATAAATGAGATTTTCTATTGCTAAATGAAAATAATGACGGATGATTCCCTAGCTAAAGTGCTGGTCTATAAATTTTGCCGACGGTTATAGTCCATAGCTAGATAAAATTAGTGAGGAAAATATGTCACTATTTCAATATTTCCCAAGCTAAATTAGCTAGGGAAAATTCCCTAACTAATTTATCAAGAGATTTTTCCCTAGATAATTTAATTTCAAAATTAATTTTAGAATTTAAATTATATTAAAATTTTTTGGCTAAATAATTTAATATTTTTATATCAAATTGAATAAAAATTGAAACTATAAATAATTTATATTAAACATAAATTAAAATCATTTAATATCTTATTCAAATTCAATATTGTACATAATTGAAACAATAAAATAATAAAATTTTATTTCATCTTATTCATCAATGTATCTACCAAGAGTGCATAAAGTATAATATATTCATTAAATGACATTGTTTTCTCTTCCCCTGCTCCTTCGATCATCGTTTTTCTACTGCGACAAAGCTGTTTGGTTCACGACACGTAATGTCTAGTGAAAAATCTCATCACTTATAGAAGATTTGTATGAGGAATAATGTAGTATCATATCTATAAGAAATTTAAACCACTCAGTCAAATTAAAAAAAGTTATGTATTGATACATATATAATCATGCAATATATATGTAAATATATACTAGCATTTCACTCGTACATATATTACTATAGTATATGTACATAAAAAAACAGTATTATGTGTACATATAAACTGAGTAAAAATATACTCAGTATATACGTACATAAAATACTATAGTATTATATGTACGTATATACTAACTTTATTCGTACTTATATATCTCATTTGGTGCAATTGCTGCTGCTCCCACTGCCACTCCTAGAATTGGTGACGTTGCCGCCTCTGCCGCTGCTTCCGGTGCTGCTGCTACTTTCGATGCAGCTGCTGCTGCCGCCATTGCTTCCAGTGTAGCAACTACTGTTGTCACTGCCAATACCTCCGATGCCGACGCTCCTATCACTGTAGCTCTCGCTATCACTGCCGCCACTGCCACCACCGCTGTCACTGCCGCCACTGCCACCACCGCTGCCACTGTAGTGTCTACCGCTTTCGTTGCCGCCGCTGCCATCGCTGCCACTACTGCCATCACTGCCGCTCTTATCGCTGCTACTGTTGCTGATAATAGGCTTTTACATACATATAATAGGCTAAAACTCTACCCAATGAATTCATAGACACTCAAACATTTTCACAGATATATAAACACAGTTATTATAGACATGAACAAACACAAATTAACGTTGATTGTCATATAGCTTTAACTAAAATTTAATTAAAAATTTAATATTTTTATATTAAATTTAATAAAAACAGAACCTATAAATGAAAATTTTAAATTAAACAAATAAAATTCATTGAATAACTTATTCCAATACAATATTTTAGATAACTAAAAAAATAACAAATTATATTATATCTTAGTAAACAATATATCTACTGACTGTTCATAAAGTATAATCTATCAATGCATTGACTTTGCTTTCTCTCCCTCTGCTCCTCCGATCACCAACTTTCGGCTGTGAAAAAGCTGTCCGTGTCACGGTGCTTCATGTTTGTTGAAAAATCCTTTCACTTATACAAGCATCATATGGGAAACAATGCGTTACCACATCTGAAAGAAATTCAAACCACTAAATCAAATCAAAATAAATTAAAAAAAACTATGTTTTGATAAATATATATTATTGCAGCAAAAATGTACATATATACTAGCATTTCACTCGTACATATATTACTACATTATTTGTATATATAAATTATAGTATTATGCATACATATATACCGAATACATATATACTCAATATATATGTACATAAAATACTACAGAATTATATGTATGTATATACTGACTATATACATACATATATACCGCATTTGTTGCCATTCTTGTTGCTTTCGATGTTGCTACCGCCCCTGCCGCTAGCTGCCACACCTGCCACTACTGCCACTGTGGCTACTGTCGGTGATGCCGCCACTGGCAAAGCAGCCGCCACTGCCTCTTTTAGTGCAGCTGTTGTTGCTACTACTACAGCAGCTGCAGCCACTGATGCCGTCGTCACCCCTGCTACCACCGCTACTGATGATGCTACTACTTCCTTCACTACCTCCACTGTAGCTGCTGCCATTGTTTTCGTGTCTGCTGTAGCTGCTGCGGACACTACCACTACCACTACCTGTGCCGCTACCGCCACTACCAGTGCTGCTACCACCACTACCGCTTCTGGCACAATTACCACTACTACCGTCACTGCCACTATTGCCATCGCTACCACAGCTATCATTGCTGATAATAAAGTTTTACATACCTATAATAGGCTAAAACTCTACCCAAATAATTTGGGGAAACACAAACATATTCACATATATATATATATATATATATATATATATATATATATATATATATATATATATATATATAGTTATTATAGACATGAACAAACAAAAATTACAATTGATTGTCATAGAATTTCAACAAAAAATTAATTAAATAATTTAATATTTTTAAATTAAATTTAATAGAAATAGAAACTATAAATGAAAATTTTAAATTAAACAAAAAAAAATTCATTTAAAAGGTTATTTTAATACAATATTTTAAATAACTAAAACAAAAAAATAATAAAAATTAGATTACATCTTATTAATCAATGTATCTACCGACTGGGCATAAAGTATAATCTATCAATGCATTGACGTTGCTTTTTCTTCCTCTACTCCTCCGATCACCAACTTTCTACTGCAAAAATGTTGTCTGAGTCACGGTGCATCATGTTTGTTGAAATATGTCTTTACTTATACAAGCTTTGTATGGGAAACAATGCGGTACCATATCTGTATGAAATTCAAACCACCAAATCAAATCAAAATAAATAAAAAAAACTATGTTTTGTTGAATATATATTGTTGCAGTAAATATGTACATATATACTAGTATTTCACTTGTACATATATTACTATAGTATATGTACATATAAACTATAATATTATGCGTACATATATACTTAGTACATATATATACACAGTATATATGTACATAAAATGTTGTAGTATTGTATGTACGTATATACTGACTATATACGTACGTATATACCACATTTGTTGTCATTGCTGATGCTCACACTACCACTGCCTCTCATGCCACTGCCACTGTCACTGCTGCTTCCACTACCGATGCCATTTTCATTGCCGCTACTGCCACTATTGCTGTCAGTGCTGCCAATGCTACCGCTGCTGCTGTGGGTGCTGCCACTGCCACCCCCACCACCACCACTGCTGCCGCCGCTACCAAAGCTTCCACTGATGTCATTGATGCCATTGATGCCGCTGCTGTCCCTGCTACTGCTTCTGCCGCTTTTGCCACTTCTGCCATTGTTGCCGCTGATGTCATCTCTGCCACTGTTACCACTGTAGCCACCGCTACCATCGTTGTCATCGTTGTCACTATTGCCGCCGCTAATGCTTTCACTACCACCGCTGCCACTACTACTGCTGTTGCCTCTTCCGCTACCGCCACTGCCACTTCTGCTACCACCGCTGCCATCACTACCATCACTACCACTATTGAAAAAAGGCTTTTACATACCTATAATAGGCTATAACTCTACCAAAAAAAATTCAAAGACACAAAAACATATTTACTGGTATATAAAAACAAATATTATAAACATGAACAAACACTAATTAAAGTTGATTGTCATACACCTTCAACAAAAATCCAAAAGATATCCAGCAATTATGTTTAGAGATAAAGAGAGTGTAAAAATAAAATGTTTTTTAGAATAATAAGGATAAGATAAGCTAGCAATCTTTTTGATAAAATTGAAATCGATAAATATGTGACCAATGCATTGGAAGGACTATTGTAATGTCTGAATGCTTTGAATCAAAATTTTTTCTTTTGTCTCACATAATATGTCCTACAAATATTCATAATTTGGTTAATCGAAAATGCAGAGAACAAAACCAAAATAAAAAAAAATTGAAACATGCAAAAAAATAACATAATTATTTGCTACACGAAGATAAAAATAAATAACAGTTCAATAATAATTCTCACACTCAATCATCCTCATAATTTATAGGGAATGCTAGCCTCTCCTACTAGGATTTGCAGCAGGATCTCGGAATGCTATCTGTTGCGTCAATGCTGCTAACTGTGACTCGATATAGGACATCTGCTGTTGCATTATATTTTTAATTTCTTTAATTTCTTGCATTTCTTCCAACAAATTAGTTATCAGCTCATCCTTCTTTTTCATTTTGATCTCCATATCTACAATACGTTCATTTGTTTTCCGTGCTTGTTGTTTGACCGACTCATCCACCATTGCTGAAACAATTGAATTAGAAGCATGACTGCTACAACAAAATGTCACTCCATTAGATCCGATTCTGTACACTCACTACTTCTTTCGACCTCCTATTGTCTACAAATAAAATGGATCATAGTCAATTGGTTGAAGATCTATAGAACCCCCAACTTGTTGATGAGCAGCTGTCACATGTTCCTCCATTAGGTCTTGAGATAAAATAAAGAAAAAAACTATTCTAGATTTACAAAAAATAAAATAAATAGTTGGTATTCAAAATAATTTTTATAATGTACTGTAGTTTTATAAAAACTAATTAATATAACAATTTCTTACATCAATCATCTGAGACTTGTTGTCAACATACTGACCATCCACTTTCTTCACATGCATCTTTCTGAAAATCTAATAAAAATTTGGATCTCGACCCAATTCTCCAGCCTAGAATATGTTTTTACTAAGTCATGAAAAAACAAATGATAAAAAAAATAAACAGAATTAATAAAACTATGTATAAATTTTATTTATTTGACTATTAGGACAACCACAAAATATAGAAATGTTTAGAATTTTTAATTTGTACCAAATCTCAAGCATGCTCAATGCTCGACTTTTAACCTCCAGTGTGTCGACAGATTCTTGTACCTAGTCCAGCTACCTCACTTCGTTGATTTTTACTGGCATATCTAATTTTTTATTCACATCTAGCTCCTCCCAATAATTATGCCACTCAGGCCAGTCTTCCTCCGATATAAAATCAGACATTTCTTTCATTTTCTTTAATTTATGGACAAAATTAGAATACCATTGAGTAGCTTAGATCTCTCATAATAACTTTATCTTTCCATCAAATTTGGGTCCCCATGTGCACTGATTCTATAAATAGAAAAATGACAAAAGAATTTATATTAACAACAAAAACATAATTATTTACTACTTGAATAATAACCAACATAAAAGTTAAGTAATTACATAATTATTTTTCAATTCTTTTGTTTTATTATTTTTACCTGAAAGTCATTAAAATATGACTCTTTTGTCGATTCAGAAACTTTCTTCCTGGAGAAAGCTTTAGAAGCAGTCATTTTCTTGAAAGCCTTTATAATTTTTGTAGAACACTTGTGAGATGGAATAAAATTTTACAAATAAATAAATAACATTGAAAATAAGAAAATCATAACAATATAAAAAAACCACTGAAAGTAATATCAAAAATTTTATTCAAGTCATTTTTACATATTTTTTTTACCTCTCATCCACAATCTCAATTTCTAACTTTACACTGACTATAGAGAAAGGCGCAACATTTGATGATATCATTGGTATTGTAAATGGGGGAATAATCATTGTAAAATGTGGTGTAGAAGATAGAGATGGATCAAAAGTTTGTGCAGGAAGCACGATGGATGGTGGGCTTACATCTGATAAAGGTGATAGTAGAGGTCTCAATGATGGTGATAGTGATAGAAATAGAGATGGTGATTGTGATGTTGAAGTCTGAATATGGTGGCTATGAGATGGTACTAATTCTGTAACATGATATAACATACTAGATGAATTTGGTTAATTTCTGTGTCCACGTCCACCTCCACCATGGCCACGTCCTTTAGGTGTCATCTGATGTACAAAATAAAACAAAGAACAAAAAATAGGGATATGATGAACAAGCATGCATTTTTGAATAAAATAGACCGATATATTTCAAAAAAATAAAAAAAGTCTTTGATAATTTTAATTTATAATAAAATTATAACAATTTAATTATCGACATCATTATCATCCTCCAATGGATCTTCTAATATTTCGTCTGATTCCGATAGAAGTTCGAACTTATCTTCAGATTGAAATTGATCATCTTCAATTTCTAATGTGCTACCATTTGAGTTAGATAAATTTTCTAGATCTTCATCTACATTCACGGGCTCAATATTATTTATGTCATCTTCTTGGAATGCCAGTGCAATTTCTAAGTATGTACTTCTTTGTTGTGATATTGGTACTTCAAATTTTGATCAAGCTTTGATTTTACAAATCACCAACCAATCTCTTTTATCAAGAGATAAACTCGGATATGTACAATAATATACCTGAGTTGCTTGAGCTGCCATAATAAATGGCTCATATCAATTATATTTGTGTTTATGGTTAACATCCACTAGCTTATAATCTAAATAAATCTTTGTGCCCACATTTCATATAGGATCAAACCGCTCACATTTAAATAATACAATCTTGTTATTTTCGAGTCCATGATACTCCAACTCAATAACTTCTTTGAGTTGATCATAATAATCAATCTCATCTACAATATAACCTGAGCCTTTAATTCAATACCACTATTCATTGTTATTTTAGAAGAACCGTGACCGATAGTGTGAAATTTATATCCATTAACAAAATACACCGGATAGGTTGTCACATATCTAAACGGGCCTTTACTTAGATTTTGAAGAAAAATATTTGAATCTCCATTTGAAGGATCAATTGCTTGTGACATAAATTAAAAAATGATATTAACAAATAAAAGATACTAATAAATTAAATAATTCAAAAATATAAAACTTAATTATACTCACATAATTTTTTAACTAATTCGCAACTTAAATTTCTAGCATATAATCGACATCATTGCTGGAAATTGCTGGATTCCTATATTTTAACTGCTCAACATAAATACTGCACAAATATAAAAAGAGAAAAAATGTATATCAATTTTTAATAATTCCTATTAAAGATAAAATTAAACTATGATTAAACTTGCAACCATTTTGGGTATTCACACTCATTATATGGTGCAACATCCTCACAATTAAGTAAAACGTAGCTCCAGGTTTCTTTGTTCATTTGTCATACATCTTTTCATTGCTCTTCTAAATGCTCTTTTAGGGTGCTTGAAGATAGATAATTTGTCCACAGAATCATCTTCTACCATCACATGACCTTCATAATTCCACGGCACATTTCAATTATTTGTATTGACATGATCCTCAAAATAATAAGAATAAAATGATGATGCTTCTTCTACTAAATATGCATTACAAATTGAAACTTCAAATTTTGCCTTGTTTTTAACATTCAATTTCAACTTATAAAGATACCTACATCCATAATGTTAGGTTTCAATTAGATTTAATTACAATAATACTTAAAGTAATAAATAATAAAACACATCAAATTATATGTATTTACCTCTAAAAAAGATATATTCACATGATCTCAAAACTTTCAGCTAATTAAATCACTATCACAGCCCCAATATAACATGCATTCATTTAAACAACAATCAATTTTTTCCACTAGTAGAACCATTCCTTGTAGTAATTTCTTAGTGTTGTAAAAGTTATTAGTGATCAAATTATTATTCGAAACATTCTCTTTCATCAGTTCTTCCATCTGATCAAATAATTTCTCAGACATATGATTTTTTGACTTAATGCTCATTAGTCGAGCCACAAATGACAATTGTGAATGTGTTTTACAATGATGCAACTTCTCTTTATCTGCAACTTTAAGTATTTCATAAAATTTTTAAGCTTTAGGATTAGGTGGTTCATCCTTGTAATCCATACTGAAGTCAGCACTAGCTACTTCCGTGATCATTCAATGGTATGTGTTTCATGATTTTTCACCAAAAGCATACGATTCAATACCCTGATTTTGTTCAATATTCAGAGCCATTTTACTTTCCCCATGATAAATCCAAACAAAATAATTTAGCACAAAGCCATAATTAGCCAAATGATATCTTATAGTGTTTACATCACGAAAATGGATATTCTGACACTTGCGATGATTACACGGACACTTAATTTTTTCGGCATCCATCAACCTCATTTGACTACATGCAAAATTGATGAAAGTTTCTAGCCCAGTCAAAAAATCATTATTCAAAAATCTATTAATAACCTTTTTGTACATCCACTAATGATTTGAGCTCGTTTTGCCCTATTTTATTTACAAAGAATAATGCCCAATCATTATTTTGAATAAAACATTTTATTACTTCAAAATATACAAATAATTAAATAAAATTACTTACAGATGAATATTTAAAAATTAAATATCATGAATATCGAGGGAATGCATTTGCAGAATCTACATTAATAGATAAAGCTAATTTAGCATGATAAAGATTAATAGATATCGTAGTTATACTAGATAAAGGGTGCAAAATGTGATAATGCACAAGAAATGAAAGCAAAAAAGATATTTAATCTTTGAAGGAGGAAAGGGAGAGAGAGAGAGGGGGGGGTAGAGAAATGGGGAGACGGGGAGAGAGAGAGAGTGAAGGAGAGAGAAAAGGAAGGAGAGAGAAAAGGAGGGAGAGAGAGAGAGAGAGAGGGGAAGAGAAATGGTGAAAGGGAGAGAGAGAGAGAGAGAGAGAGAGAGAGAGAGGAAGAGAGAGGGAGAGAGGGAGGGGGAGAGAGAAAGAGGGATAGAGAACAAGCAAGAAATGAGTGTGAGAAAGAAAATAACAAGAGAGTGTGTGTGACACAAAGAAAAATAGGAATTGAGTGACAGGAAGAATTAGAGAGGGAGAGAGAGAGAGATACACATAAAAAGTGCAGTTTTAGAATGAAAAATTATATAAAAGAAAATGAAATTTCATCTATATAAACATATAAAATATTACATCATTTATCAGACATAAGTTCATATTTTAGCCTGAGGCCCAAGGTCTAGGATTAGGTAAGAGTATGACCCTTATTTGTATTATACAATATATGAGCCTGAACAATGGACACTTTCATGATACGTGCTTACATATTGTTGATATTATATCTTTTTCCATTTAATTTCAAATTAGTTCAACAAATTAATATTATTCTATTTATAATTATATGTTAGGATACAAATAGTAAATGTAGTTATAAATAGTTACATATAGTTAAACATATAATTATATATAGATATATGCATACAAGTAGTTATAAGTAAATATAATTAATTTATACAAAATTATAAACAATTATATAGATTTACATATATGTATACATATATGTATGCATAATTAAAAATAAAGTTATATTTATTTAAATAAAGTTTTTTATAGTTATAAATAAATAAATAAATATATATATATATATATAGTTATACACATATAGTTAAACATTGTGTTGTATGTTTTTATACATATAATTATAAATATTGTTACATGTAGTTAAACATATAGTTACACGCATAGTTAAACTTATATTTATACATGTATGTATATATATTTTTTCATATAATTTCATATATTTATACATATAGTTATGTATAGTTATGGATATACTAAAATATATTTATCATACTAATATATAAAAATGTATATTTATAAAAAATTATATATCATTAAACATTTAGTTATATATATATATATATATTTATACGAGTAGTTAAATTTAGTTATACATAAATATATACAATGTTATAAACAAATAAATAGATTTACATATATGTATACATATATGTATAAATAGTTAAAAATATAGTTATATTTAATAATATAAAGTTTTATTTAGTTTTTCTAATATTTATATATAGTTATACACATATAATTAAATATGATGTTGTAAGTTTTTATACATGTAATTATAAATATAGTTGCATGTGATTATACATATAGTTTCACGTATAGTTAAACTTATATGTATACATGTATGTATATATATTTGTTCAAATAATTTGATATATTTATACATATAATTATGTATAGGTATGGATATACTAAATTACATTTTTATACTAATATATAATTATGTATAGGTATGGATATACTAAATTACATTTTTATACTAATATATAAAAATGTATATTAGATTATGTTGTTAATTATATATTTGTATATAGGTTATACATTAATAATATAAAATTATGTATAGTTATTTGTTATTATACATATAATATGTATAGTTATAAAAAATTATATATCGTTAAACATTTAGTTATATATATTCATATGAGTAGTTATATTTAGTTATACATAAATATATAAAATGTTATAAACAAGTATATAGATTTGCATATATGTATACATATATGTATAAATAGTTAAAAATATAGTTATATTTAATTATATTTAGTTTAATTTTGTTTTAAAAATATTTATATATAGTTATACGCTTATAATTAAACATAATGTTGTATGTTGTTATACCTGTAATAGTAAATATAGTTACATGTGGTTAT
Organism: Sapria himalayana; assembly: GCA_029783825.1. Classification (NCBI taxonomy): domain Eukaryota; kingdom Viridiplantae; phylum Streptophyta; class Magnoliopsida; order Malpighiales; family Rafflesiaceae; genus Sapria; species Sapria himalayana. The sequence goes on along the minus strand of JAREIK010002282.1, from coordinate 838,754 downwards.
ACATATAGTTACATATATAGTTAAACTTAAATTTATACATGTAGGTATATATATTTATTTATATAATTTTAAATATCTATACCTATAGTTATGTATAGGTATAGATATGGTAAAATACATTTATGAATACTAATATATACAAATGTATGTTAAATATAAGTTGTAAATTATAAAAATAAAATATAGTTATGTATAAAACTTTCATAGTTATACATATAATATGATATAATTATTTATAGTTATATGTTATTATACATATAGTATATATAACTATAAATATTTTTATATAGTTAAACATATAGTTATATATAGATATATTCAATACAAATAGTTATCCATAAATATATAATGTTATAAATAAATATATAGATTTACATATATATATATATACACATACATACTTACAAATATAGTTATATTTAATTATATAGAGTGTTATAATGTTATATAATTATTTATATAAAATTATACAAATATTTATATATGGTCATACAACTTCAACTAATAACTAAAATATGAGCAGCAATGATGTTTAGAGAGAGAGAGAGAGAGAAGAAATACTATATTTCTATAATTTTCCAAATGAGCAGAATGTTACTTTGAATGGCCATTTACTACTGCTTCTATAGCGAAGAAATATTCTGCTAAAGCATCATAAATTTCTTCAATATATTTACATGTCCATAGATATATATATATATATATATATATTGAGGAAAAATATGAAGATTAATACATATCGAGTATTACCATAAAAAATAAAACACTCAATAAAATAAATAAAAACTCATAATAATATAATATTATGAATAAAAATTATAAAATGATATTATCATTTATTAAAAAAAAATCGCATATAAATACTAAAAGAAACTATAAATACTATTAATCTATATAAATCATCTCATCATATTATCTCAAGATAAAAAAATATAAAAATACAATATAATTCTCAATAGTTTGAAATTTTTATTTTTATTTACAACTTATTAATGTTCTTTATAATTCATTTTGTTGTATTTGTATGATGTGTTACTATTTTTTTTATATTGTATTGATGTTTTTAAAATTATAATAATTTATATATTTTTTATTAAGATATGAAATAATATTTAATAATATATGTTCTGGACTAAAAATTAATTAGTAAATATGTTTATATCATATTAAACCATAAAAGAGTACTTACATAAAAGAGTACTCACATATATTCTCTAGAACTATAAATTAATGTTTCATTAATGATACATACATTTTCATAATATTTCTCATATTTTCTTATATTCTTTATTACTATTTATTATAAGATATATCTGCCACAAATTTTGTGAGATATAAAACTTAGATTCAAGCTTGTAGGTTACAACTAATAATTATCGTACTCAACTAATAACTACAACATTCAACTAACAATTACTACTCATATTTATTAGTTTTTTAAATTGTTTAAAATAAACATATTGCAGCACAAAAAAATTATAGTGTGTTAAAAGATGATGGTATTAACACAGCAGGATAAAGGGTGTCCTAACGAATGTTATCGCAAAGAGAATACTCTTGTATGACATGAAAATCATCAACGTTACAGAGATATCCAAACTCTTCATAATCCACAACTGTTAATGGTATAAATTATAGATAATATTAATTTGGTAGAAGTTGAATTGTTAGAGTAATATTAAACTATATTGTTATGGAAAATCATAAATTAAAGTTAATAAAATTTTTTTGGTAGAAAAAAATTTATTATATTGCATGACATTGTGGGGATTATAACCATTAAAAATTTTTAAATATTTGCAATAGTTTTATATCCTCTATCAAAATCAAAATTGTTATATATTTAAAATATTATACTTTTTTTATCTACCTACCCTTCTCCCAAACTCAACCCAAAATTATTTTTTGGTTAGTATATAAGCTATGAGGCTTCATGATTAGAATATGTAAAATTCACATCTCAACATCTGAACAACATGATAAATGATAGCTCCATGGAAAACATATCCAACATCTACGAGGATCAGACTCACATTTTCAATGTTAGAGTATTCATCATCTTTTGATGATCAGTCTACGATGTTGTTTGTTCAGATTTTATTACCATGCTATTTGTTTTTAAAAATATTATTCTTGATAGTAATTATGTACAAAAAAGATTGGTTCATATATTTTATAATATCTTAGCTTGAGTGTCCATGACACATTTCTATATGTTGATCTTATAATATCAGAATAAAATCATTATTTTAATATTACTAAACTTGATTCAACAAGTCCACTCTCACTAACACAAGAGAGATTATAAGGAATCACACACTACGAGACATCTATTGAAGGAATATTGAAATTATTAGAAATATAAGTGTTTTATTTCAAGAAACATAAATATGAAGTTATTATGTTAGAGAAAATTCTGAGATAAATTTAATTTACAAAATGTTAGATACATGGTAAATATAAATCTTTAGCACACACACACACCCCCCCCCCCCCCCCCCCCCCCCCCCCCCATGATAATCTTTGTTAGAGATAAGTGCAACCATAAAAATACAAATGAATCATGTAGGAAAATGATAATAAAGTCTGAAAAAATTAATAAGAATAATTATGTTTATATCATATGTTGACTTACAAGCTTATCACATGCTTACTTGCATGAATATCATGCATTAGTATGTATAATCTCCATGTCTTGGCTTACATGAGTGATAAGTATTGATTATGTGCTTACTATGTGTTCTCATGCATTAATACCGAGTGCTTGAAAGTGTGTTTGTTATATGATGATGTGTATACCTACCAAGAATTGACTTGACATGTGAAAGATATGTGTTGGCTTACTAAATATTGTATCAAAAATTAAAAAACTTTGAATCTTACCTATAAATAAAAATGATTTGGGGTTCCTAGCACACAACAACACATATCATGAGAACATTTCAATGTGAATTGTGAAACTCTTGCTCAATTATTTTCAATTATATATGTGAATATTATTGAGTTTTCTAGAAGTTGGTAAAATAGTTCAAAGTGATTTAGTCGAGTATAATCATTTAAAGTTAATTTGACATGTTAAACTATTTATTTTATGTATTTTATGTATTTCTTGTATTTCATGTATTTTATGTATTTCTTGTATTTCATATAATTTATGTATTTTATGTATTTTATGTATTTTATCGATTTTATGTATTTTATGTATTTTATTGATTTTATGTATTTTATGTATTTTATCAATTTTATGTATTTTATTGATTTTATGTATTTTATCGATTTTATGTATTTTATGTATGTTATGTATTTTATGCATTTTATCGATTTTATGTATTTTATGCATTTTATCGATTTTATGTAATTATGTATTTTATGTATTTTATCGATTTTATGTATTTTATATAATTTATATATTTTATCAATTTTAAGTATTTTATGTATTTTATTGATTTTATGTATTTTATCGATTTTATGTATTTTATGTAATTTACGTATTTTATGTATTTAATGTATTTAATGTATTTTATGTATTTTATGTATTTTATCGATTTTATGTATTTTATGTATTTTATCCATTTTATGTATTTTATCGATTTTATGTATTTTATAGATTTATGTATTTTATCGATTTTATGTATTTTATCGATTTTATGTATTTTATCGATTTTATCGAATTTATCAATTTTATATATTTTATTGATTTTATCCAATTTATCAATTTTATGTATTTTATCGATTTTATCGATTTTATCAATTTTATGTATTTTATCGATTTTATCGATTTTATCGATTTTATCAATTTTATGTATTTTATCGATTTTATGTATTTTATCGATTTTATGTATTTTATGTATTTTATCGATTTTATGTATTTTATGTATTTTATCGATTTTATGTATTTTATGTATTTTATCGATTTTATCTGTTTTATCAGTTTTATCAGTTTTATAGAGTTTATCGGTTTTATCGGTTTTATCAGTTTTATCGTTTTTATCGGTTTTATCGGTTTTATCAGTTTTATCATTTTTATCGGTTTTATCGGTTTATTGGGTTTATCAGTTTTATCGGTTTTATCGCTTTTATCAGTTTTATCGGATTTATCTGTTTTATCGGTTTTATCGCTTTTATCAGTTTTATCGGATTTATCTATTTTATCGGTTTTATCGGATTTATCTGTTTTATCGGTTTTATCAGATTTATCGGATTTATCGATTTTATCGGTTTTATTGGTTTTATCGAATTTATCGGATTTATCGGTTTTATCAGTTTTATCGGATTTATCGGATTTATCGGATTTATCGGATTTTTCGGTTTTATCGGTTTTGTCGGGTTTATCATTTTTATCGGGTTTATCGGTTTTATCGATTTTATCGATTTTATCGGTTTTATCGGTTTTATCGATTTTATTGGTTTTATTTGTTGGATTTGTCAGATTTATCGATTTTATCAGTTTTATTGGTTTTATCGGGTTTATCGAGTTTATCGATTTTATCAATTTTATCGGGTTTATCAGTTTTATCGAGTTTATCAATTTTATCGGTTTTATCGGTTTTATAGTTTTATCGGGTTTATCAGTTTTATCGGTTTTATCGGGTTTATTGGTTTTATCTGTTTTATCTGTTTTATCAGTTTTATCAGTTTTATCGGTTTTATCAGATTTATCATATTTATCGGATTTATCGTATTTATCGGTTTTATCGGGGTTTATCGGGGTTTATCACTTTTTATCGGTTTTATCTAGTTTTATCGGTTTTATCGATTTTATCTATTTTATTTTATTTTATTTTATTTTATTTTTGATTTAAATCATTACTCATGTTAGAATATTTTTTGTAGATATCAAGTCGGCATACCTAAGTATGTATACTAATTATGTATAAAATACACATGCATATTGATGTATACTATTTTTGTAGATATCAAGTCGGCATACCTAAGCATATATACTGTTTATTTATTATTTTTGTATATGATCACCATCAAAATCCACATAATGATAATGCATTATATCACAAATGCATGAAGCATGTATACGAATAAGTTTATATACGAAATCCAAGCATACCATGTTGATTAAAGAAGAAATTCGAAACAAAAAAAACAAAATAAAAACACTTACTCTTCGATTAAGCAATCCAAGATAATCAATAAAAAATAAATAAATAAACATCCCTTCAAATCAATAACAAATTACAACTTAAACCTCGAATTAATTTTAGTTGAATCATCGTCGAGAGATAGATTTTAGAATGTAGAGGAATTCGGTTTTGTTAGAGATGCGTCAATTCGAGAGAGAGAGAATGCCTATTTTATAAAAATATTTATATTTTTAATTATTAAAACATTAAATAAACAATATATATATAAAATACAAAAAGACTAATTTATTTTATTTACTATCAAAATTTTTTCAACAAAATTAATGTACGTGTAGCAAGGTACAAATGAAAAACAAATAACTTACAATTTTTTATTATAATATTAATTAAACAATAAATATATAAACAAAAAAAATATGCTTTGCCTTAAAAAAATATCAAATAGGTACAAAATTAACAAACTTCATATAATAACACATAAATGAAAAGATGATTTATCTTCTAGCCCTCGCCTAATAGTTATAAAGTACTCTTAATGTACAAAATTATATAAAAATTTATATTTTATGGTAATGAATTTTTAAGAATTCATATTAATTTTTACGAAGATAATATGAAATAATTTTATACCCATAAAATCCATATTATTTGATATCATTAATAATTTTTAAAATTCAAAAAATTACTTAAAGTGAGAAGATATTTAAAAAAAGTTATATTTATTATTTTAATAAAAACTTAATGTTAAAAGCTAATTGTAAAAATAATATAAAATTGTTTAATTCGTATAAATTTTAGTAGGATCAAACATCTATGAATTTATTTATAAAAATTAATTTATTTTTTTTAAAGTTTATTAAAAAAATTATATTTTTATTATATTTCAAGATTTTCAAAATTTGTATTATTTATTTTTTTAAAAGTTTACTATAATCAGAATTTTTTTTACTTATAATAATATTAATTTTTACTAGTTTATTCATTAATTCAGATATTTTTGAAAATATTTTATATTTTATCATACAATGAATTAATTTATATTTATATTTGTAGAAATTTTAATATATGTTAATTTAATTTTTAAAATATCGAAAAAAAATATTATACTTATTGAATTTATTATTTAATTTTACTTTAATAGAAATTTTTAAGTTTCTTAAATTAAAATTTTAGAAAATTTTTTTGTATACTTTTTTAAAAAATTAATACATCATAAAAATAGTTTTTTTAGACCTTACTAATATAATTTTTTTTTATATTTTTTAAATTATTTATTTATAATATACATTTTTTATTATTTTATGAGGAGAATATATCTTTCAAGGATTGCTCATCTATAGACCATTAACATACATTTAATAAACAAAATTAAATAAAATATTAAAACTAAAAATAAATTTTAAAAAATTAAATAACTAAAAAATGGCTAGGGAAATTCTATCGCTAAATCCGTAGCTAAAATATGGATTTTATTAGCTAGAGAAAATCAAACACTAAATCTGTCGCTAAATTATAAATTTTATTAGCTAGAAAAATTTCGTCGCTAAATCCATCACTAAATTAAGGATTTGATTAGCTAGGGAAAATCTATCGCAAAATCTGTCACTAATTTATGGATTTTATTAACTAGAGAAATTTGGATGCTAAATCCGTAGCAAAATCACGGATTTTATTATCTAGAGAAAATTCGTCGCTAAAATCATAGCTAATTTATGGATATTATTAGCTAGAGAAAATCTGTCGCTAAATCCGTAGCTAAATTATGAATTTTATTATCTAGGGAAAATCCGTCGCTAATTTCATAGCTAAATTATGGATTTTATTAGCTAGGTAAATTCTGTTGCTAAATCTGTCGATAAATTAAGGATTTTATTTACTAGGGCAATTCCATCGCTAAATCCGTTGCTAAATTAAAAATTTTATTTGCTAGAGAAACTTCATCGCTAAATCCATCTCTAATTTATGGATTTTATTAGTTAGGAAAATTTTGTTGCTTAATCCGTAGCTAAATCCATATTTTATTAGCTAGGTAATATCTATCGCTAAATCCGTTGCTAAGTTCAGACTTTTATTAGCATGATATATTTCGTCGCTAAATCTGTAGCTAAGTTTCGTGCTTTTCTTCACCAAAATTTATAAAAATTTTTCGTCGCTAATCCGTTACTAAGATCTCCGCTTTTCTTGAGCAAGATTTACGAAAATTTTTCGTCGCTAATATCTCCCTAAATTCGTATCTAAATTCCACGCTTTTCTTGAGCAGAATTTACAAGAAATTTTCTGTCGCTAATCCGTTGCTATTTTTTTTTCAAAGAAAAATCATAAAATCTTTGCTATTCCCTAGCTAATCCCCCCACAATTTAGCTAGGGATAGATCCCTAGCTAAAATTTCCTAGCTAAATCAATATTTTCTTGTAGTGTTATATTTTAAGAAAACTAAAATGATAAAAATGGATGTAAATATAAAGAAAAAAAGTGACAAAAATGTAAAAGTAAAATAAAATTATAAAAATTTATTAATTAAAATTTTAAAAATTAAAAACGATTTTATTTAACCATAAATGGTATTATTTCATAAATAACAAAATTTAAGGTTAATATTTAATGAAATTTATTACTTAACGAAACTAATTTCAGAAATAAAATAATTTATTAATGACTATAAAAATGAAGAAAAAAAATATTACTAATATCCATGAAAACTAATAATTGGTAATTAAATTTTCATTTTATTTCATTAACATATTATTTAATATAACCATAAATAAATTATATAAATGCATAACTATACAAAAATTTTAACATTTCATATTATTTATAGTTGGTGGATAAATTTATAATATTATTTCATAAATAAAAAGATAATAATATGAGATTATAAAAAAGTATTTCATATATATATATATATATATATATATATATATATTGGTGTTAAAATTTTAAGAATTTATATTATTTTTTATGAATATAATATGAAATTATATTAAAAACGAAATTTCATATTATTTGATATAATTTATAATTTATAAAATTCAAAAATACTTAAAGTGAGAAGATCTTTAAAAAAAGTTATATTCATTATTTTAATAAAAATGAAATATTAAAAGCTAATAAAAAAATATTACTCAATTGTTTAATTCTTATCAATTAAAATCTCATTAGGGCAAAAAATAAAACTTGAATTCAATTAAACTTAGGGGAAATTTTAATTTTTTTTAGAACAAAAAATATAATTAGTAATATTTAAAATAACTCTTTTTAAACCCTAAAAAAATCCTTAAAGTATTCTTTTAATAACAACATGGAGATATTTTTTTTAAACATACAATTTTTTGTTGATCTAATTAAAATATCTATGTATTTATCTTTAAATATTAATTTATTTCCTTTTATATTTTATAAAAAATTTAAAATTTTATTTTATAATTCAAAAATTTCAAATCTTTTAGTAATTATTTTTTTATAGTTTCATATAATCATAAAAATATTTCTTTGTACTTTAAATAATATAAATAATTACTTGTTTATTCGTTAATTCTGATATTTTTGTCAATATTTTTTATTTAATGATACAATTAATTATTTTAGCTTTTTACTAGAAGAAATTTTTATGTATGTTCATTATTTATTAAAATATCTTAAAAAATGATTATACCTATAGAATTAATTATTTAATATTTTTTAAATTAAATATTTTAATTTCATTATTAAAAATTTTAAAAAAACTTTTTGTTTATATATTTTTAAAATTTTTATTATCATTAAAATTTTTATTTTAGTCTTTACTAATATTAATTTTTATTCGTATTTATATATTATTGAAATTATTTATTTATAATATTATATTTTAATAATTATATGAGGAGAATGCGTCTTTAAAGGATCCATCATCCATAGACCATGAAAAACTTTTAATTTTCAAAATTACTTCAAATATTAAAATAAATAATATATAAAAAATTAAAAAAATAAATCAGTATAGATTAGTGTTGGAAATAATCCAGAGCCCAAATAGATAAGGAAAATTCCATAGCTAAATGCATATATTTTGTGAAAATTTCTTTTAAGAATTAATAGCTTACAATTAATAAAAAATCATAAAATTATTTTTTAGATAATTATTTATCGATGGATTTTGTCTCATTCTAATTAGCTAGAGAAAATCAATCACTAAATTCGTTGCTAAAAATGACATCATTATTTGTGCAAAAATCTACGATAATATTATGCTAAGATATTTTTCAATCAAAAATTTCTTTCTCTAGTTCATCACAAATTTGTATTACACTATAAAATATGACATCTCATGCTATTAACTAGCTAATCCCTCACAAATTAGCTAGGGAAAATTTCCCTAGCTAATTTTCATAGCAAAACAAATATTTTCTTGTAGTGAGATAGATAGACATATTGATAGATAGATAAATATAAATAGACAGATATATAGATAGATAGACAGACAGACAAGTAGATAGATAGATAAATATAGAAATAGATAGGTATATAGATAGATAGACAGATAGATAGATATATAGATCGATAGACATATAAATAGAAAGATATGAATCCATATAGATAGACATATATATAGACAAAAAGAAACATAGATAGATAGATAGACATACAGTGAGATAGATAGATAGATTGTTGGATAAATATTTAGATAGATATATACACAAATAAATAGACAAATAGGTAGATATACATATAGATAAGATAAATAACAGATTGATACACAAATAGATTGAATGCCTGACAGACAGACAAATAGGCAATAATATAGATAGATAGGCATAAAGATAGATAGACATAAAGATAGATAAACATTTAGATAGACATATTTACAGATAGATAGATAAATAGAATGACAGACAAATAAATAGATAGATAAATAAATAGGTAGATTGACAGACAGACACACAGATATAGACAGATAGATAGTTAGATAGATAGATAGATAAATAGATAGGCATGTACATAGAAAGATACATATATAGACATATAGATAGAATGATAGATAATCAAATAGACACATAGATAAACATACAAATATATAGATAGATAGACAGATAGATAAATGGATAGAAAGAAAGAAAGATAGATAGATAGATAGATAAACAGATAGACAAATAGATATAAAGACATATAGAAAGATGGATAAACAAATAGATAAACAAATAATTAGACAAATAGATAGATAGATAAATAGACAAATACATAGATAGATAGATAGACAAACATATAGATAGATTGAATGATAGGCAGATATATTAATAGATAGATAGATATATTGATATATAGATTGATAGACAACTTTATAGAGAGATTGATATACAGAATGATAGACAGATAGATTGATTGATTGATAAATATATAGATAAATAGATAAATTGATTGACAGACTGATAGATAGAAAGATAGATAGATAGATAGACAGATAGATAGAGAAATAGATAGATATATAAATAGATAGATAAATTGACATATATATACAAATATTATTAGATAGTAAGATAGATAAATAGACATATAGTAAGATATGATAGAAACCTATACTGATAGATACACTACTAAAAATCACCATATTACCGACCAAATATTTGGTCTGTAATTCGGTGTTTTCTGGTCGGTAAACCAATAAGCGACCATTTACCGACCAAAAAAATGTCATAATTTTGCTCGTCGCTAAATTTTTTACCTACGAAAAAACTATCTGTCAATAAATTACCGACCATTTACCGATCCTCTACCGACAATAATTTACCAACTAAATTCCGATAATTTACCGATCGAATAAATAATGTTGGTACATGCTCTCAAATTGTAGGCAATTAACAACCATTTACAAACCAATAACTGACAAATAATTATTGACTATATTCTGACCATTTTCCAACCAAAAGAATTAGCTCAGTAAATGGTCTCTAAATGATTGTTAATTACCGAGCATTTAGAGACCATTTATCGAAAAATAATTTCCAACTAAACCCAACCACTTGCTGACCAAAATAATTTGGTCACTAAATGGTCATAAAACAGTCGATAAAAGCCTAAAAATCACGATAAAAAATCGACCAAAATCTTTTAAAATCATTGCTCGGTAATTGATCTCCAAAAGGATTACCGACTATTTGGTGACCTTTTACCGACCATCGATAATTAAAAATTTTGGTCGATTTGGTTGCAATTCGGTCGGTAATTACCAACCAATTTTTTTAGTAGTAATTCTATAGCTGCTACAAAAACTAAAAAAAAACACAAAAAAACCATTTTGCTTCAAGTTATGATTCAGTTCCTACAGAAACATTTAAAGATAAAACAACAAAATAAAAATCCAAATAACTCAAGCAAACAACTATGTATACTGCATTTATATATTAAAAAAATCAAGATAAAATGAAAAATTAAAATCCAAAATAAAATTTTAAGTAATTGAAAAAAAATGTGTGTAATACTCTCAATCATCGAACCTAGTTTCATTATCATTATGTTGCGATGTTTTTGGTCCATATGGTGAGATGTCGGGTACTAGAGTAGAGCTGTCTACTGTTGCTAGTCATGATGTGGTTGTGTAGGTGTTGTAGTAGGTGATGGAGTAAAAGCTGTAGCTGGATCATTCTGCTGAACAATCCGAGGGAGATAATCAGGGTTGAACTATAGTCCTTCCTCTTGAAACTTTTTTGTAAGCCACTCAAAATGCATACGCAACTCATCCTTATCATCCTCATAGTCGATCATGCATCGCTCAGTATCCGCCAACTGAAACTGTATCAAATTTCGCATATCATCCGTAAATTCCTCCATCTTCGAGACCAAATTTGAAATTGGTCTAGAATATTCAGCTTCATAGTCTGGTCATCTATACGAGTAGAATGATAATCTCGACGAACCGATACAATAGACGGACACCTTCTTTTTGCCATCAAAAGTCGCATACCAAATCTGATTCGTATCAACTGGTGGAGCTAGTGAATGAGAACTACCTGCTGCACCTTCACATGAACCTGAAGTAAACTGGGAATATGATTGAATCGTAGCAGCTAAGAATTTTTCATTTCTCACCTAATAAAAATGTACGAAAAGTATTTCAATTTATATTCAAACTAAAAAAAATTAATTTTTTTATTTAAACTTACATGTGCTGCATGAGATCACTGATTAATGAAAGTCTGATCATCATGAGCCTTTGTGTGTGTGTGTGTGTGTGTGTGTCTGAATAAGTGAAAAGCACTGGGCTTCTTACCTTCCTTGCATGTCTATAATTACACACAATACATATGTTAATTATATTGAAAAATATTTCTTTATGAGAAATGAAATTTTGGCAAAATTGAAAACAATTCCCAATGTAATAAACATAAAAAGTATAAATTAGAAATAATACTAATGCTCATTCATGCTTACGCATGAAGTGAGATCCACAAGTGTGTGTAGATAGGCCACTACCCTCCCGAGTGTGCTCTGAGCGAGGATTGCCTCTCTATTTATCACACCTCTACCTATAATCCAAATCTTCCCATCTGCTATGCCACTCCTTGAAAACATGATCCGGGACACTCGAATCATTTTCTTTTTTCTTTAGCCATTTATCTTTGATCTCATACATGATGTCTTTATACCGATTGTCAGCATGTTAATAGAACACACTTTCTTCATTTATAAATATATAATTTTTAATCAGTGAACAAATGAATAAATAAAAGATGTAAAAATTTTTAGGTAGTAATATTTACGTTAAATTCTCTCCAAATCATCAATTGGTCTATATGTGTGAGTGACTTCCAATTATGTCCATTAGTTTTAAATGACTTGCTAAAAATTATTTTCGGAACTCTATAAATAGAACCAGATGGCTCTAACTTCATCCAGTAACAAAAATTTTTTAGCAAGTAAGAAATAAATTAATAAATTGATAAATCATTTGTTGAGTTTTATATCTTACTAATTATCAATTATCGGATCAAAATGAGCAATTGGGAAAGTCTCGTTTGTAGGGTGCTCTAGGAATACTCTCAAACATCTCCATCCTCTCCCTCCTCTCCCTCCCACGTCTCTTGATCATTCATCAAAATCTAATGACCATTATGTGGATCATTCACCTGATGCATTACATTCACAACTATCTCTGTTTAATATAGTGTCTCATCCACCCATGACCCTCTACCTATTTTGGGCATACTTGAGGTTGTGCTACCTATACCATAACTCATATGACCTTGCAACATGTGACCTTAACCTCATCCACGTGCCATACCTATAAAAACACATAAGGCAATGAAAATAAACAAAATGAATACCAATTAAAATAACATAAAACTCATTGCCTACCCATTCTCATCAGAATCATCCAAATCTGGGTCATCTTCTTCTTCAAATGTAGTAACACCATTTTCAAACTCTTCTTTATCACTCGTTTCTTCCTCATAATCAATTAAATTTTTAACAACATATACTTCCCCACTTGTATCCATCTCAGAAGATGCGACTAAAAGGACATCTTCGTCCCCCACCATAGCTTTGATTATAACATAATTGTCATCATTTTGAAAAGCTGGTTCGATGAAATTAGTTATTGGTGATGCGGGGATGTCAATTTGAGCCCTTACTTTTATCTTGCACATAGTTTTCCAATCCTTTCTAGTACTGGTCCGACCTATATATTCACAATAATAAACTTGTGATACTTGTACTACCAATACAAAAGGTTCATACTTGTTGAATCATTTTTTATCAAGCACATTAACAAGTTAATATCAAGGATGTAAAACACTACTAATATGTGGTGTTGGATCGAATCATTCACATTTGAATAACATAGTTTTTTAACTTGGAAAGCTTCAAATTCTAACTCGATCACTTCGACCAATGCCCAATAATTGTCATATTTAGTTTCATTGTATATGGATCCTTTAATGCATACTTTTGTATTGTCTGTTGCACAGTAGCTACCATATGATCTATTATAAAATTTAATACTATTCACACGGTAACCATTGTAAGCTTTAACCTCTCTTAGGGGACCTCCTGGTATACTTCGAAAATAATGATTGGACAATTTTATTTGCACACTTATGAACCTGTAATCAAAATTAAGTAGATTATTTAGATTATAATTATAAATTTTTATTAGAACAATACAATTATTTGGTGATTTTCATTTTAAGTAAACATATGTATTTTTCAAAAAATGAAAATTTTTTTTTCTCCGTCACGACATTGATTGTTTCTTCATTCATGCTTGGAAACTATTTATGTTTTTCTGTAACAAAATCATTAAAAAAAAGAAATTAAAAATTATTGATACATTGATAGGAAATAGTAAATTATTATACATAATAGATATCATTTGAATATTAGGAAATACATATTAAATGAATGGTTAAACCTCTAGACAATTCATTAGGACATATAGATGAGCTGTAGTATATTCATAGTCTGATAAATACTTTTTCCCTTCAGCATCAATTGCTTTACCCGGAGGCTTAAAAATTTCAAACATATCATTATCCACTTTGTAATAAAGATAAACCTTATTTCGCTTTTCCTTATGTGGAAAAGTTGGATCTCCTTCTTTGAAATAGAATGATGCAAATTTTTCAGACTCATCTATAATAAAACCTATTGATATAGAACCTTGAACTCGAGCATTATTCATTATTGAATACTTTATTTTTTTTAAGTATCTACAAAAAGATATTGAAATTTACAAGTCATTTTTGTGCATATATAAATATATACATAGGAAAAGAATTAGTTTAGTGAATTAATATTACATTTCTAGAGGATACAACCAATGATAACAGTTAAGACCATCAATCCTAACTTCGTAAGGTAAGTGCACTGGAATATGTTTCATTGAGTCAAACAAACTAGTGGGAATTATTTTCTCAGGATTGCATAAGATAACTAGAATTTGTTCATCCAGATTCTTCAACTCTTCATCAGTCATTGAAGAAGAAGTTTGTTGCTTGAAGAATTAAGAAATCTCACTTATCGGCTCCCATATTCTATTAGGTAAAAATTCTCGAAGAGCAATTGTTAACAACCTTAGCATAAATACGTGATAATCATGACTTTTCATGTCAAACATCTTAAGTTTGTTCGCATCCACACATTTCCCCAGATTAGAAGCATACCCATCTGGAAATCTAAGTTTTTTTGCTCATTCCAACACTACTTTCTTCTGTGATTTATTCAGAAAAAATGGCACATCAAGGTATTAATTGTGAAAAGATTTTTTGCAAATTGAGGATGGTGACAATATTTATTCAACTCATCTCTTGACTTGTAAGTGTTCTTAGTTTTCTCTGGAATGTTAAACACTATATTGAAAATATTGTCAAACACATTATACATATTGAAAATATGTATAATGTAAAGAATATGCCTGAGCAACCCCAGATTCTTCAACTCCTCATCAAGGTATTAATTGTGACAACATTATATTATATATATTGAAAATATGTATAATATAAAGAATATGCATGAGCAAGTGTTTATACGAGTAGTGAAAATCCTAAAAATTACTTCTCTTATTCGACCCACAAATCTTAGATATACATGCATTCACAACCCCAGCATCAACTTCTATCACCTTCCTAAACCATCTGTTATTCAATTCCTGCAGAATATCAACCCCAGATCTAACCCCCAGGAATTGTTTAGTAACATTTCTATTCTTAATGATGTCTTTGGTGTTACGTAGATATAGATGATTAATGGGAAAAAACTTCTGATGGTTTTCGAACCATGACTATTTTTTGCTCTTAATTAATCTAAAGTATATGAATATTCCATACAATGTAGACATGCCAACATACAAGTTGTACTCCACCCAGACATAATAAAATATGCTGGAAAGTCATTTATGTTCCACATGACGGCATAGTGCATCTGAAAATTTTCTCAATTGGAAATATCATAAGTTTGAATCTCAACAACCCAAAGACTCTTCAATTCCCCCAATCAATTGTGCAAGAAAAGATCTATCTTCTCCTTTGGATTCGTAGGCTCCAGCACTAACACAGTCAAAAACATAAATTCATCATTCATACATAAGTCTGGAGGTGCATTATACGGGGTCGCCACCATAGGCCACAAAGAATATTATTGTCCAGATTGACTAAATGGCTAAAAACAATCAGCAAATAAACCTAGCCTAATATTTCATACTTCATAAAAAGAATCAGGAAAACATTCATCAAAATATTTTTAAGCAGGGGCATCAGAAGGGTGACACTTCTTACCATCCTCCATATGATGCTTTGAATGCCACCTCATTTCATTAGCTATAGTGTTTGATGCATACAATCTCTGCAACCTTGGTGTTAATGGAATATAGTGCATCTTGTTATACGCTACCTTCAACTTATGTATATATATTCTATTTCTAGAACCCATAACCTTTTGCTTGTACCGAGCATGCCCACATATTTAACAATTGTTAAGGTCATTGTCATCACCCTAGTATATCATACAATTGTTCACACAGCAATGAATGACATGTACGAGTAATTCCAAGCCTCTAACTAACTTCTTCGTGCTGTAGAAATCCATTGGCATTAGATTATCTTTTGGCAATAATTCTTGAATGAGTTTATATATATCATCAAGCCATGCCTACAAACACCTATGTTTGCACTTTTTTAAACATCCTAACGACTTTGAGTATGCTTAGAATTTCCCTCATATACAGGTTTGTCTCCTGCTCGAATCATGAAATAGAAATTCCTTGCCTCGGCATTGGGGTCCTCATTCGGGTTGATTAATATTATTTGAGAGCATCTGATCAATTTCACTTACTGACACCCATACTGAACTCAAACACCTCTGGTGGACTTGCTTCTCACCATGGTATATCCAACCATAGTAATCTGCAACAAAACCATTTCTATACAAATGCATCTTCATAGTCTCAACATTTTAAAACTTTTTATTCTGACATTTAACTAAAGTACAAGGATACCTTATTTCTGTACAACCATTCACACACTCAAGATGTCTCAGTGCAAACTCAACATATTCATCAACTTTATCCCCCCATTCATTAGAGAACATTCCATTCACTATTCAACCCTTGTACATCCATTCACGATCGTCTTCCATACTAGTTAAAAAAATCATTTTATTTAACAAAACAATTGCCTCTAATTATAGTTATATATAATTATATAGACATTTATTTAGATATACAAATATTTATATATAGTAATACACATATAGTTTAAAATAATGTTGTATGTTGTTATACATGTAATTATAAATATTGTTACATTTGATTATACATATACTTAAACATATAGTTAATGTATATTTATACATGTAGGTTTATATATTTGTTATATTAATTTTATATATTTATACATATAGTTATGTATAGGTATAAATATAGTAAAATAATTTTTTATATACTACTATATACAAATATATATTAAATATAAGATGTAAATTTAATATTAAAATATAATTATGCATAAAACTTTTAAAGTTATACACATAGTAAGATACAATTATTTATAGTTATATATTATTTTACATATAAATATATAATTATAAATAGTTATATATAGATATATTAGTACATGTAATTATCAATGGTTATACATAAATATAAACAACGTTATAAAAAAATATTTTTCTTTAATTATATTAATATATAAATGTATATACAGTTAAAAATATAGTTATATATAATTATATAGACATTTATTTAGTTATAAAAATATTTATATATAGTTATGCCCATATAGTTTAACATAATCTTGTATGTTGTTATACATTTAATTAAAAATATTGTGACATGTAATTATACATATAGTTAAACATATAGTTAAACATATATTTATACATGTAGGTTTATATATTTATTAATTTAATTTTTTATATTTATACATATAGTTATGTATAGGTATAGATATAGTAAAATACTTTTTTATATACTACTATATACAAATATATATTAAATATAAGATGTAAATTTAATATTAAAATATAATTATGCATAAAACTTTTAAAGTTATCCACATAGTAAGATACAATTATTTATAGTTATATATTATTTTACATATAATATATATAGTTATAAATAGTTATATATAATAAAACATATAGTTATATCTTGATATATTAGTACAAGTAGTTATCAGTGGTTACATATAAATTTAAACAATGTTATAAAAAAATAATTTGCTCTAATTATATTAATACGTAAATGTATATACAGATACAAATATAGTTATATATAATTATATAGACATTTATTTAGTTATACAAATATTTATATATAGTTATACACATATAGTTTAACAAAATCTTATATATTGTTATACATTTAATTATAAATATGGTTACATTTGATTATACATATAGTTACACATATAGTTAAACATATATTTATACATGTAGGTTTATATATTTGTTCATTTAATTTTATATATTTATACATATAGTTATGTATAGATATAGATATAGTAAAAAACTTTTTTATATACTACTATATACAAATATTTATTAAAATAAGATTTAAATTTAATATTTAAATATTCTTATGCATAAAACTTTTAAATTATACAGATAGTAAGATACAATTATTTATAGTTATAAATTATTTTAAATATAATATAGATAGTTATATATAATTAAACAAATAGTTATATAAAAATATATTTATACGAGTAATGATAAGTAGTTATTCATAAATATATACAATATTATAAACAAATATTTTAATTTAATTATATGAATACATATATGTATATATAGTTACAAATATAGTTATATTTAATTATATAGAGTGTTACATATTTATATAAATATTTTAATATAGTTATACTCATAATTATAAATATATATGTATTTCAGGATATAATTATATTTAACATTTATAAAGGTATAAATTTAGTAAAATATAATTATATATAGTATATATTTTTTTGAAATATAGTTATATAGAATTATACATATAGTTATATATTATTATATAGTTAAAATTTAGTTATATAAAGTTATAAATATAGTTATAAAAGTTGTTAACTTTATTATAAATATAGTTATAAATACATTTATATAAAATGACATATGATTATATAATTAAACATGTGTATATAATATTTGTGAATAAAATATTTTTATAAATGTTACTTAAATATTATTATATTTAAATGTAACACTTTTATAAATACTATATAGTATATATAGCACATTTATATAAACATTATAAATATTCTATATTAATTTAAAAAAATATGTAATATAAATATTTACAAAATTGAATTATAATTTAATATTACATAATTGTTATATAAGAAAATATATAAATGGATAGTTTAATGTAAATTTTGTATAGATATTTATAAACATTATATGTTTATATAAACATATCAATGTGTTTTTATAATATAATCCATTTATATATATTTAAGTATAGACATTTATACATAATATCATTTGATTATATAAATGTATAAAAGTTTATATATACTGTTATAGACATTTAAGATTAACATTAGTTAAAAGTTTGATTTAACATAAATCATAATATTTATTAAAGTATAGACATTTATACATAATTTCATATGATTATATAAATATAAATCATTAGCATTAAAATTATTCGGATGCAAACATAGTATAATTAAAATCAAAATCACTAAAAACCTAAAAATATAAATCGTGGATGAACAAATTTTAAAAAATGGAAAATTATAGTTTAATTAATTGTGTCGAGTCGAAATAATGTTAGGTTAAAAAAATCGAAGCAAAAATTAAGAAATTAAGAGGAGAAAAAAAAACTAATACCCAAATTTACTGAAAAATGAAATTCAGAATATCTATATATAATTTAGAGAGACGAAGATGTGTATAAGCAATTTGAAGGAGAAGAACAAAGAAAAACTTACCTGGATTTAGAAGTAATATTAAAATTTTTGTGTTTTCGTGCTTGCAGTCAGCTCTGATTCGGAAAAACGATGGAGTTTCGATGATTTAGGGTTAAATGACTTAGCAAATAATTTTCAAATCAAAAAAATTAAAACAATAAAATAATTGACCAAAATTATGATCGGTAAAAGATCGGTGATAAAAAATCTATAAGGATCTAGAAGTCCACTTTACCGACCAAGTTTAATGTTAATATGTTTTTGGTCGTTAAATGGTCGATAATTAGTCAACAATTTCTATTAGCTATTTCTATCCTAATTTACAAACCAATTTCTGACCAATACCATTTGGTCGAGAGTTATGGTGGGTATTCAGTCATGAAAAGGTTAGTAATTACCTACCTAAATATTCTGCCGATAATTTAGTCTATAATTATGAACTTATAAATATATTGGATGCCCATTGTACTGACCATTTTTAATGGTTATATATTTTATGTCGTTAAATTGTTGGTAATCTTTCGAGAATATTTTTTGCTATTTCCCACCTAATTTACAGACCATAATCCCGACCAAATATATTTTGTCGATAGTTGGTTGTGAATTTGGTCAAAAGAATTTTTCTCCGATGCGCCTCTTTGGATCTCTAAATTGGTCGTGATTTGGTCCGTAAATACCAACCTATATATTTGGTCATATATAGTTGGTAAGTAGGAAGATAATAATAATTTGAAAAAACATGATACCAAGCAAATATAGTAATAGGTTGTTAAATGGTCAATAATATGTTCGATAAGCACTCTGTAGACTGATTAGAGACCAAAAATATTTGGTCGGTAATTATGATCGGTCTTTGGTCACAAATTTGGTCGGTAGAAAATTTTTTTTTGATAAACATTTTTGGTCCCTAACTTGTCAGTTTTTGGTCGGAAATTACCGACCTAAAATTTTGGTCGGTATTTTAGTTGGTATTATCATATTTTTTAGTAGTGATAGATAGATAGATAGATTGACAAAAAGATGACTATAGGTATATAGATAGATAGGCAGAGAAAAAGATAGATAGAAAGATACATAGATAAGCCGATAGATCAACATATAGATAGAAAGATAGACATATAGATAGGCAGAAAGAGAAACCAAAAGACAGATATATAGACAAACAGATAGATA